>CAJNDT010000536.1:0-187208 GCA_905221615.1 Symbiodinium sp. CCMP2592
AGCATGGGCCAAAGGTTTCCTCCAAAAGCCCGGGGAAGGGCTCCTGCCCACGGTGTACGGCAGGATTAAGGCGAGGGTCTGGACTGGGGGCGACCTGGAGCTTCCAGTCGAGGGGTGCGAGAAGGACGGCCCTTCTTTGTGGAGTTCCTGGGTCGTGAACGCCTCTGGTGAAGTCCTGCAAGGGCACCAGGCCTTCCCGCCCTGCCTGAGCGGGCCGAGCTCGCTCAACTGGGCTGTCGAGCCCAACTGGCACAGCCACAGGCATGTGGTTAATTCTGAGTGCGAACGCATATGGAATCTCCAGGAGGGCGAAGTTCGCCTCCGGGAATCCTTTGCGTGTCTCCTTGGTCTCAAGGGAGAGGTGGACCGCGTGGAAGGTTGGAATGATGGGGACGGCATCCAGTCCCTTGGGCATCGGAAGTCGCTCAGGGCTTCGCCTGTCATCGCCGCCTTCCAGTGTTCAGGAGAGGAAGGTCATTGGATGGCCGTCCAGCTCTCGAAGAAGATCGAGGTCAAGGAAGGGGAGCTTAGCAGGACCCTGGCTTTTGTGGGGTCCGCTACCAAGGCCCCACGGGTGGTTGTGGAGTTGTACTCCTCCCACCGGCCTTTTTGTGTCAAGTCACATTCCGTGCGGACTTGCCGGGTTAAGGTGTCCGCGTCCGGGGGTTCTGGTCCCCTCAGCCTCGGTTCTTTCCCTGTGCTGTCGGACAAGGACAGCCCGGAGAGTCAGAGAGAAAAGCTGGCCTTGGCGGCCAGGGATGGAGCCGGGCTCTGCGAGTTCGGCGTCACGCCAGCTCTTCGCACGGCTTGGCACGAGGCTCAACGGAGAGATCCGTCCCTTACGGCTTCGGTCAAGAAGCCGGAAGCCCCTTTCAAGCTTGGCTCGGACGGAGTCTTGGAGAGGGAAGTGACCATCAAGCCTGGCCAGACGGTGGTCGTCCCGGTCGTCCCGAACGGTATCGCCGGGCCCAATGGCGTCACGTGGCGGAAGTCATGCTACATGACTGTGCATTGTGGCCTCCTGGGGGCGCACCGTTCGGCGGAGGTCACGTTCCGTCTCCTTGAAAGGCCCGTCTGGTGGCCAGGAATGGAACCAGACGTTAAGTTGTGGGTGTCCAAATGCCTGGCGTGTGTTAAGGGCAGGGCCCGAGCCACGAAGGTCGAAGCGAAACCTGTCAAATGTCTCGCGGAAGCGTGTTGGCAGGAAGTTTCCGTCGACTGCGAGGGTCCTAATCGGGAGGACCGCGATGGCTTCCGATACAGTATTACGTACTTTGATTGCCTTAGCCACGCAGTGCTTCTGGAACCCATGAAGACACTTACGCATACGGATGTGCGTAGGGCATTTCTGCTGTGCGTGCTGAGATCACGCACCCTGCCCCGCCTCATCCGATCTGATCGAGGCACTGAGTTCAAGAATGCCATGATGCTGGAGTTGTGCTCCATGCTTGGGACAACTCAGCAGTTCAGTATGGCTCTCAGGCCTTGTGAGATGGGGTCCAACGAGAGGGTCCACCAAGAGGTCCAGAAGGTTCTGGGAAACCTCATCCGGCATATCGGCGGCTCCATGGAGAACTGGAGCGAATGGCTCATGGTCGCCGAGTATGTGTTGGATAATACCCCGGGGGCGCATGGTTACACCCCCAGGGACCTGGAACGGTCCTGGAGCCTCGCCTTGCCGTTGGAGAAGGACGTTCTCCGCGAGGCCCTCCAATTCGAGCCCATCACGGACTGGGCCCGTTCCCAGTTCAAGCAGTTTTCCGACTTGGCGGCCGCTGTGCGGCGCCATTGGGACGCGAGCAGTGAGGCGCGTGCCCGACTTGCTAATCGGTCGCGTCGCACAGTTGAGCTCCGCGTGGGGGACAGAGTTGTCTGGAATTGCCCCAAGCCCCGGCCAGAGGGGGCGGGGCGTGTCCCTTGGAAGCCTGGTCTGACCGGCCCTTGGAGGATAGTGGCGGTTAAAGGCCATAGGCTGCAACTCGAACTTGTTCCTGGTGGCCCTGGTGGGGCGCCAGGCCGGCAATGTGAAGCCCACGCGGAGGATGTAGTGCTCGTGCCGGAAGATGCGGAGGTGCCCGAGAAGAGGGACCCCATAGAGTTTTTCGACGATGCGGAGGTGCCCGAGAAGAGGGACCCCATAGAGTTTTTCGACGAGCCAGAGCATCAGCCGCCTTCATTGGGTCAGCAAGCGGCCGGTGAAGCTAAGCAGGTCGAGTTTACTGTCAAGCGCCGGGGCCGCAACTTCGTGTTGCGTATTGGTGACCATGTTGCGTACCATGGCGCCCTAGTGGGCCCTAAAACCTGTCGCCTAGGCAAGGTCACGCAAGTGGACGAAGCCAGGGCACAGGTGGGCGTCCACCGGTACATCCCCGACGCCTCAGGACTCAGAGTCCGGTGGCACCTTGCGTTTTTGGACGAAGGCGGTTCTCTGACCCGCGAAGGGACGAGACAGGCCATAGAGTCCATCACCGTGAAGGAGATTATCTCCAATGTGGATCTTAGTAGGGATGGGGTTCTCGCTGCGTCTTCTGCCCGGAAGCTCGATAAGGCCGGTTACTCCTTGCAAGAGTCCGTGCCGGACCGAGTGGGTGTGGCAGCTTCCCCGATTGACGTCCCTGCTGCGTTGAAGGAGCTCCTTGCTGAGGCCCCCGCGCCCTCCTTGATCGTCGGTAGAGGTAGCTCCTGTGCCGCGGTCCAGGGGTGGATCAGAGATCACCTAGAGGGTATGGACGTGGACCTTGTCGAAGTAGCGGTGTCGGAGCACTCGCTTACTCAGGTCAGTAAGGCAGGAGGCCTGCGTAGCCCTCCTGCTGCGGTTCAAGGGGCCAGCTCCTACGGGATCCGCTGGGACTTCTCCTCAGAGGAGGACCGGCAAGCCCTGAGCCTTCTGGTCGATACGCTCGACCCCAAGTGCCTCGTTGTGGGCCTATCCGGTAAGGGTATCCCCAAGGAGTTCCTCTCCCTGGTCAGTAGGTGGGGAGCAAGGGTGGCCGAGAAGGGGCGCCAGATGCTTGTTACTATCTCAGATCAGGAAGGACTTTGGGAGCCTTGGGAGGCCCAGGGGTGGGCTCCCGTGTTTGGGACGCTTTCGGAACCGAAGTTCCCTTGGGATTTCGGCCGAGCTGATCGATGTCAGCTCTTGGGATCAGTTCCTAGGGGTTCTAAGCATTCGGAAGGAGCGCTGATCTGTCTTTCCAACTTCAAGATGGATTCGGTTTGCGTTCGCTGTGCAAAGCCTGACGCTTTGGGCAGGGTAGCCCATCAGCACGCGAAGGCCCGGACCGCTTCGAGGGTGCTCGCTCCGGCCTTGTGCCGTTGCCTGGCGGATGCTGGTCTGAGGGGCGACCAGCCTGAGGGGCGACCAGCCCCCTTGCTACGACAGCATTTGCTCAGTGAGCGGCCAGCCGCCGGCTGAGCCTGCGAAGCCTTCCGCTCCGTAGGTACCGTTGCCGGACGTTAAGTCTGGCGAGGACCTCTCCCCTCAAGAGAGAGCGAAGATGGAGGCTGAAGTTCTGGAGTTCTCCAGGAAGATGGATGCTCACTGGCGGTCGAAGGCAGACGCCAAGGATTGGGATGTTGTCTTCGCGGACCTGGAGGTCTATGCGTTGGCAGGCCAGGCTGTGGCTGCCGATCCCCGCCGTACGCCAGAGTATAAGGCGCAGGTCATTGAAGGCCTCAGGTTGGGCCCTACGGAGAGCCGTCCGGGGCTCACCGAGGCTGATCTCGCAGCCATTAAGGAGACGGTGGGCCGGAAGGCCGCTGCATTCTGTGTCGAAGGTACGGCGCGTACCACGGTCCGGAAGTTTGCGCACGACTGCGTCCCTACGGGGCCTCCGGTCAGCTCTCAGCCCCATGCGCTCCGCGGGGAAACGGCGCAGTGGGTTGATGACCGGCTTGAGGAGGAGGTCCAGAGAGGGCAGCTTGTGCGAGGCCCTTCGGCCTGGGGTTCGGCCCCTTTCCCTACGAAGGAGATGCCTTCCCACAAGCGGGCGAGGAAACGCCGCTTGGTGGTAGATTACCGCAGGGTAAACGCCAGGGTGAAGAGATCCACTTACTACTGCCGGCGGAGCCCGGATGTGCTCGCTGCAGCGGTAGGATCAGTCTGGTATAGCTTCGTTGATGCGGTTTCCGGGTTCAATCAGATCCGCAACACGAAGCGTGCCAGGGAGGTTCTTGCCATTGTTGAGCGTAGCGGTAAGTACCTCCCTATTGGGCTTACCTTCGGGCCTGTCAATGGTCCCGACGATTTTAACTACGTCGTGGACCGCGCGTATGCGCCGGGTCGCAATCGAAGGCTTAGGTTCACTAAGGAATGGGTGGCCTATGGCGACGACCTGACGGTTCGTACAGGTAGGGTCGTTGACGGCCGTTTCCTCACGGATGCGGAGGCAGAGGAGGAGATAAGGACGGCGTGCCGGAAGGGCAGCCGCTCCGCGCCTCAGACCTCCGCTTCCGCCCTTGAAGCCTTAGGCGCTCGAGGCCGCGACGGCTCGAGCTCCAGTCCGCCTGACGCGGACCGGAAGGTCGCGCCTAAAGCAAAAGCAAAACACGATGAATCCCTAACGGACACTAACCACCCAACAAGAGCCCTATACCCTAACTCGCTTGTGTTCGTCTTGACCGCTTGTGTCTTGACCGCGGGGTCTAGGTTAGGGTTCGGGGTCTTAGTGTGCCGCGTCGGGGGGGTTCGGGGGGAAACGTGGGGGGCAGCTCGGACGCAGGCCTGTACGCCCGTGGGTCGCTACCTCCTTTCTATGCTACTACTCGTTGCGTGCGTGCTGCAGCAAGGGTGTAGTGAGGTAGTCCAGGGTGTAGGTCGTGCTGAGTGTGAGCCCTACCCCCTCTCTCTGTGCAGCCCCCTTGAACCCCATGCCTTTCAGGACATGGCCGCGCAGCGTGGGCTCAAGACGAGTAGCCCAGTAGCTTGCGACGGGCCGCGCGGGCCCTTGCCATCGGCTTCTTGCGCCTCGCGGTGTGCTTTGGCACACGTGGGCCGGGAGGCCGCGTGTACCCCTCTTTCCTTCGCTGCCGGTGGGTCCTCCGTGGACCGGCTGGTCGCGGAGCCACTCCCACTTTTTCCTCCGTGTGCCGGGCCCCTCGGGGGCCAGGGAGCCGCGAGGGGCGCCATGGGAGGTGGCCGCAGACGCGGGAACGAAGGGAAAGGCGGCCGTGATAGCAACTCACGATGGCAGCCGTGGGTGTGGCTAGAGAACCCCGCGGTTTGCCAGAGGGCGCTTACGCAAGCCCTCCGCCACGGCAAATTCGGCCTGCAGGGCCATCTCGGCGAAGGGGGCTGGATTAGCGTATCCGCCTTAGCCGATAAGCTCCAGATCACTTCGTCCGCGATCGAGGCAGGTGCGGCGAGTGATCTGGAAAACGCGGCTGGCGGTCGGGAGAAGCAGCGGCTGGAGCTGGTCGATGGCCGGATCCGGGCTCTCCAGGGACACGGCCGTGGGTCAGGATTGACCGCGGGCACCGTGTATGGAGACGGCCTCGATGCGGCCGGCATGAGGGAGCTCTCGGTAGAGTACGGAGGCTCCACCCTCTGTCATGGCACAGAGGTGTTTCATGCGCGGCGGATCGGCCGCGACGGCCTCCTCCCGGGAGGCGGAAACGGCCCGCGCCTGACTGTCCATTGGGTGATCGGGCCCGGGTACCCAAGACAGCGGGACAGTACGTCGGGCTTTAGAAAGAACTCTACCTGTCTTGTGGTCTCGAACCTCGAGCTCCTAAGGGCTTCCGGGGTGCCCGTCTGGAGAGGGACAGACGGATGTGTTCTGACAGGGCGTGTCCCTCCAGAATGCATCCTCCGAATCCTCACGGTGCAACCCTGCTGTGAAGTCTTCGACCTCTCGCTTGCAGAGCGTCAGGGTAACACCCTGCGGTGGGTCGATGATGCGGAGCCCGGGAGCGGAGTCCGCAGAGAGCAGTCGGCGCCGCCTGGCGGAGCCGGCCCGGTCAACTACTATATCGGGGACGAGGACTCGTCTCCCGAGCTGGAAGTTGAGGTGCGGGCCAAGAGCTCGGCAATGCCGGCGGGACCCCCGCCTGGACCACCTAAGGAGGGTGGTCCCCGTGGTATGCCCTCTGCGCTGCATCGGTCCAGGACGGTCGATGATAGGCCGCCGCCAGGGCGGGAAGGCAAACTAAAGCCTACCCCCAAGGTGGCCCCAGAGGGAGCGCCTTGGGCAGGGGAACAGGAGCGGGGAAGATCACACCGCCCCCCTCAAAAGGTGCCTCCCGAAGCACCGCCTGCGGACACGATCCGCTACAAGACGCCGCCCAGGGCCCGGGATGAGCTGCCTGAGGATCCGCAGGCCGCGCCCGGTGACCCTGAGGGTGCCGGTGCAGCGCCTGGGGATCAGCCGATGGAGGCGGACCGTACGCTTACTCCAGCGGATTTGTTCCACCCGAAGAACTTCAGCAAGAAGGCGAACCCGAAGCCGCCGCCGAAGAGGCCAGCCGTTCCGGAAGGAATGGTCACTGTGAAGCCTGGCCCGACGCCGAAAGGGGTCAGGCCTCCACCGCCGTTCCTGATCATGGAAACCGAGAGGGCCGAGGAGTTCTTGAGCACCAGGCCTGGATGGTTGCTGGGTGGGCCGGCTGAGGCGCCCATCGCGCGATCTCCTCCTCCGCCACCTGCGGCGAGGAACCGGTCGGAAAGGCCCTTGCCTCATGGAGGGCTGGGGCCCGGGCCTTACCAAGGCCCTATCCGGCCTAAGCTTGGTGGGCCTCCGCTCAAGGCCGCTCCGAAGGTGGCCGTTCCTAGTGCTGAAGCCCCTTCTGCGAGCTCGGCCTCCACGGGAGGCCCAGAGGGCTCCCGAGAAGGAGGTACGGCCGTCCCAGAGGAGACCGAGGAGGAACGGGCCAAGACTGAGGCCATCCTCCGCTGGATCGACGATTTCATGGCATCCGTGGAGCGTCGGTCGGCAAGCCAAGAACGGCCCGCTCCGAAGTCTCCTGCGCGGCACACCTTTGTGCCTTTCAGTGTGGATCCGATTCCCGAGGAGGCTGCAGTGCCTGGGGAATTCGTCGATCTCGGGGACACCCCCGACCGGATTGCGATCCATGGCGGGGGCGTGGCTGGTTGCCCTACACCCGAGGAGATTGGGAACGGAGACCCTAGAAGGGTTCCTTCCCGTGGGTCCGGCCACAAGTGTGGTATCCGCGGGTGCCGTGCCGAATTCGAGCACGAGTACGAAGCCGCGTACCACCGAGCGGCGGTCCACGGCAGGGGCCTTCCGGCGAACATGGTGCCGGCCCCGTGCGACGATGCGTTCTTTGGAGAAGCCGCTGTGGCTCTGAGACGCTTCCGCCACGGAGAAGCTCGCAGAGACCACAGAGACCGTGTCTGGGTCTTTGAGGCTGACCTGGGCCGGTTTACGCATATCTCCAACCCGGGCCGCTTCTGTGATCGCATCGGGGCGGAGCTGCGTGATTTCAGGCGGCTCCCGGATGGGGCGCCTTGTGTCACTTCCGATGGTCTCTGGCGCACGTATCGCCTTGACCGGAGGCCGGTGCAGCGGGCGAAGCCTCCCGTGCGCTACCCGAGTACCATTCTCGGGCCAGCGTACGAGGAGACGGACTTCATGATGCCCAACGCCGCAGCTCCGAGTCCCTACCGTCCCTTGTTTAGGGACGAGACCCCGCTGGGCGAAGCGTTGGAGGCGATTCGCGAAGAGCAGGGGAGATCCGGAGAGGTTCCCGAAGATGTTGAACCGCCTCCTCCGGCGTTCCCCGACGAGCTTTTGGAGCCCCAAGCTCCGGACGTGGACGCTCCCCGGGAAGATACCCCGAGGGAGCACGTCCAAGCGATGAGGGAAACCTTTTCAGACCTTATCTGGAACGCCCACGATGGGCTCAGAGAAGAAAAGCTCGCCGCGGGTGTCTTGAACCCTATCGCAAGGCAGACTGACACCCAACTGGAGATAGATCCCCCTATGCTGGAAACGGATCTGCTCCCTCGAGAGAAGGGGGGTGTCCAGAGGACTGGAACCCCGCCTGACCCACGATGGGGTGCGGAGCCTCAGGCTTCCAGCCCTAAGAAGAAAGCTCCGCCATCTTCGGCGACGCATTCCGAGGATCAGGAGATGGCTCCTGCTCCTCCCGATGCCTCTCAGGAGGCGTCTTCCTCCTCTGCAGCGCCTGCGGCCAACGTGACTCCCCCAGCTGAGGCAGGGAGTCCGGAGGTCCGGATCCCTAGCCTCGCGGAGTCTATGAAGGCAGGCTTGGCACGGGAAAGAGCGGCGGCACGCGCCAAGGAGGCGCTTGCTGCTTCGGCCCAGGAGGCCGCGGCTGCGGCTCCTGAGGCACGGCGCGACACCCGCCTTCCTGCAGTGACCAAGGAGGAAAAGGAGACAGCAGAGGCTAAGTCCCTCTCCTCCCTCAAGCGCGCCGTTGAGGAGAGCGGCTCTGAGCGTCAAGGCCCCGCGGCCAAGCGGGCCACCACCAAGAAGGAAGAAGCGCCCTCGGCCCCAGCCGGCCCTGCAGGAGCCGCGGCCGGGACAGGCGCGGCTCCCTCGTCTAGTGGCGAGGCAGGTGCCGAAGAAGGTGCCAGCGGGGCCGCTGCTCCGTCGAGCACAGACAAGCGGCGACCCGCGGAGCCGGAGGGACCGCCGCCGCCCAAGAAGCGATGCACAACATGGCAGGATACCATGGAGTCGCCGGCTCCCCAACACCGAGTTTCGGGGGTTTACGGACTCTCGAACGAGGTTCCCGGGGCCGATTGGCGCGACGTGGACTGGGATGCGACTCCACCGCCGGGGCCTGGAAGGCCCGGCGCCCGCGACGTGGATCCCAGGCTCACGGTCCCCCTTGATCTCCAACATGATGAACAGATCAGGGAATTCTTCCGAGGCGGTGGTGAGCATACGCTCGAGCAGCTCCTCGCGTTGGCGCGGCGCCGGAGGCGCGCGTTCGTCTACCAGGCTGCGATTTTGTCGAACAGGCCAGTGTTTGAAATCTGGCCCGATTACGATGAAAACGAGCTTGGACCGACACCCGAGCGCGTTCCGCTCCTCACAGGCAAGGTCTGGCCTTGGGGCTGGTGGGATTGCTTTACTTGTGGGCGTGCGAACCCACCAGGACGCAATACCTGCCGGCACCATGATTCCGAGGAGCTCGGAGGTGCCCCCTGTGTGGGGATCTTCGAGGAGAGCCTGTACTGGAGCACGCCGGTGGACCTGCGAACGGCGCCGGCGTGGTTCATCGAGGTCTGGCTCGATGAACATAAGGAACGCATAAAGGAGTACCTTTATGCGAAGCGTTCGGACGCGATCGCCGCCGCAATGTCCAACGCCTACTGTACCTGTGGGCGGGACACATGCCAAGAGAGGAACATGTTATGGCGCAAACTGTGCTTTAAGTGCAGTGACCCTAAGTCGGGCGCGTCGTTCATAACCCACGGCATGCCGCCCCAGGAAGGCGACGATGAAGCTGCTTCTTCGTCGGAAGAGAGCGAGGGCACGAAGATGGAACGGATCGAGCGTTCCATCAACGCCGATCCCCTTGCGGAGCATGCGAGGAAATTCCTCCGCTCCGGACGAAAGAGGCTCCGCGCTGAAAAGCGCAGGCAGGCAGAGCTCTCTCAAGACTCTGCCCGAGCCTGGTGGAGCCAACCTTCCTCCGGGCGCGGTGCACCCAGTGGGGGCCGCAGCTCTGGCATCAAGGGTGGTGGCAAAGGTGGTGGAAGGGGAAGCTCGAACCGCTACGGCAACCGAGGATGGTGGGCCGGAGGTGCTGCCGGACTGGCATACTCCTCCCGACTCGGCGAGCGTGCTGGGCAGCCCGCCCTCACGCTCCCACTGCGTGGCCCGGGTGGCCACAGAGTGGCGCCCGAGGCCCCTGCCGTTTCTTCTCGACCCGCTGTCTCTTCCGGGCCCTCGAACCGTGGTGGGTTCCTTGGGGCCGTGCGCTCGATAGGCGCTGCGGTCTCCAGCTGGGCTCTCTCCAGGAGAGCGCGTAATCGCGCAGCCCACGCCACAACGGGCAACATTGGATGGAAGACGGGTTTGGTGGCCGCTGCGCTGGCGCCTACCCTCTTCACTGTTGAGCGCGGTGCCAGAGAGGTGGCACCCGTGAGCCTCACTGCAGTTGCCACTGCGGCGGAGGACCTCATCGAGGAATCCTCTGGTATCCTCGTTCGGGGTGTCCGCGTGGTTGGCTTGACGGCCGTCGTCCTACGGTGGACGTTCGCGGCCGTAGTGCTGTGGTGGGCCGGACGTGTCGCCACTAACCGGCTAATGCACGCCATGAACGGTAACCCCTTTGGGAATGCTGTTCTGGTGTCGCTCGAAGGCCGGGAGGCTGTCTTTGAGGTTGCATCAAAGACTAAGGCCGGAGCACACAGGGTTCTTGTGAAGGTCGGGTCGTGCGCGGACGGCGCAGGCTGCGACTGCAAGGCATTCCTCAACGAGGGACGTTGTGGTCACATAGAACGCGCTGTTGAAGCTGCGGGGCAACTCGTGGCCATGACAGGCGCGAGCGCTGCCCCAACTCTGTCCGTCGCCCCGGCCGCGACTAGACGCGCCCGTGCGATCCTCGGCGCGCCGGCCCTGGAACAGGGGTGCCTTGCCGGCATGGTGTCGAAAGCGAGATCGCTCTCTGAAAGAGCTCGGAATGTCGGGAACCCGTCCGAGGGTTGCCTTGACGGCTTTACCAAGCTCAGAGGCCGCCACGAGGTGGCCACAGTGTCGGCGCCTCCGCCAGAGACTGTTCCGAAGACGCCTGCAGCGGAGGCTTCCCGCCAGGGTACCTCTGCGGCGTCTCCGGCTCCGACAGCTCCCATGTCGAGCCAGGCACGGCGTGTCAGAGACTTCCCGATCCCTGACTGCTTCGAGCGAGCCGGGGTCAAGTTTCTGACCCTTCCGGAGTATCACGCTGTGGTACAAACGATGCTATCGGACGCTGGGCATGGGGACCACGTTTACGTGCGAGCCTACAGCTTCGATAGCAAGCCTTTGGTTGGAGCCCTCGTGTCCTCGCTGGAGCAAGGCGCCCGAGCCCACGTGCTTGCCGACAACTCGCAGACGAGCCGGACCAAGCTCCAGCTGCAGTCCCTCAAGGAGCTAGGGGCGGCTGGCGTCCAGGTCCGTGTCGGCAAGGGCCCCTCGGTCAAGGCGGCTTACGCCGCCGAGAACCGCACGGACGTGAGCATCGGCGCAGGCCTCGCGGGCATCCACCACGCCAAGACGGTGCTCGTGACGAGGCCGGACTCCACAGTTAGCGCCGTGATAGGAAGCCTAAACTTTAGTGCTAGTTCAAGGGCCAACGCGGAGGTCGGCATCGCGGTCGCCAGTGTGCTGACCTCTGAATTTAGCCAAAAGTGGCTAGATTCGTTTGGCACCGAGTGGTCCAAGGCGCTGAAGCTCGAGGAGTTCGAAGCACCTCAGCGGAACCACCGCGGGCGGGCAAAACCCTCAAATGTCCAGCAGCCCGCCGCGCAACCCAACGTGGAGCCGCAGTGCCCGTGGACTAGAAGTCGCGGACTGCGCTCCGCCCTTCTAGCCACCTGTGGCAACTTCAGTTTTGGTCGCAGCACCTAGCTGCTTTCCGATGAGACGACAGGGTGGCGTATCCGCTCTACAGGTCTTTGACGGGAGCGGCTAGGGAGGCACGGTAGTGCTCCCGAAGCGCGTGGAGTAACGCCGCAGCTTTAGCTGCTCGTTTCACCAGCCCTGTGGCCGCAGTGCGGCGCAGGCTGTGTACAGTAGGAAACCAGAGCCTCGTGCAGCACAGGCCGTGAAAAACGAAGGTCTTGTGCTGAGTGCGAATGGTTTGTAGGAGGGCAGGGTCTGTAGGTCAGTTTTACGGCCTCCGGCCGCCCGCGGAATCCTACGGCTCTATCGTGCTCTCGGCTGAGGGGCGAATGTAACTGTACATAGTCCGCGGGCTGGCTGTTGTGCTGTATGCTTTTATGCATGCTCTTCTGTAATTCGTATTCATAACATTTTTTGGCTCAAGTGAGCACGGCAGTGTGTCGTTGGTAGCTTCTCGTTGCCGCGACGCAATTGCGCGCAGCCCGTCCTGGGCGGACGTTCGACCTGTCACGGTCGTTGGACTTTCTGCTTGGACGGAAAACGAGGGTGCGTGCTGCCCCTTTGGGTTTCCGTTCTCCACATAGTAGTAGTAGTAGTAGTAGTAGTAGTAGTAGTAGTCTGGTAGGAGGTATAGTAGAAGTAGGTGAAGTAGTAGTAGTAGTAGTAGTAGTAGTAGTAGTGGTGTTGTAGTAGTAGTAGTAGTAGTAGTAGTAGTAGTAGTAGTCTAGTAGGAGGTATAGTAGAAGTAGGTGAAGTAGCAGTAGTAGTAGTAGTAGTAGTCGTAGTCGTAGAAGTAGTCGTAGCAGTGGTAGCAGTAGCAGTGGTAGTAGTAGTAAGTAGTAGTAAGTAGTAGTAAGTAGTAGTAGTAGTAGTAGTAGTAGTAGTAGTAGTAGTAGTAGTAGTAGTAGTAGTAGTAGTAGTAGTAGTAGTAGTAGTAGTAGTAGTAGTAGTAGTAGTAGTAGTAGTAGTAAAGTAGTAGTAGTAGTAGTAGTAGTAGTAGTAGTAGTAGTAGTAGTAGTAGTAGTAGTAGTAGTAGTAGTAGTAGTAGTAGTAGTAGTAGTAGTAGTAGTAGTAGTAGTAGTAGTAGTAGTAGTAGTAGTAGTAGTAGGAGTAATTAGTAGTAGTAGTAGTAGTAGTAGTAGTAGTAGTAGTAGTAGTAGTAGTAGTAGTAGTAGTAGTAGTAGTAGTAGTAGTAGTAGTAGTAGTAGTAGTAGTAGTAGTAGGTAGTAAGTAGTAAGTAGTAAGTAGTAAGTAGTAAGTAGTAAGTAGTAAGTAGTAAGTAGTAGTAGAGTAGTAGTAGTAGTAGTAGTAGTAGTAGTAGTAGTAGTAGTAGTAGTAGTAGTAGTAGTAGTAGTAGGAGGAGGAGGTAGTAGTAGTAGTAGTAGTAGTAGTAGTAGTAGTAGTAGTAGTAGTAGTAGTAGCGGTGTAGCAGGATGTATTAGTGGGAGTAGGTGCAGTAGCAGCTGTAATAGAAAACACCGAGGCCCCCAAAGGGAAAAAAAAATGGCAAAGAAAAAAAACAAAAAAAAAGTCAAGAAAAATAGGGTCCCCTTGGGTTGCGGGCTTGGGGTTTGGGGAGGTTCAGGGTTTATGGGGTTTGGGGTTTTGGCAATGAGTCTTAGGACCTCCTATGAAGAAAGTCCGGCTGATCAAAAGGATCCGTGCAGAAATCGCGTGGCTCACAAGTGCCCGAATCAGCTAGAGCACAAGACACAGACTCAGTCACACATTTTGATGCCCTAAACCTGAAAGCCCCATCCCCTAAACCCTACCCTAAAGCCGAAACGGTCTTAACCCTTATATAGCCCTAAACCGCAAGGTCTAAGGCCTAAGGCTCTCCACCCCAAACAAACTCTAAACCTAGTACAGGGGCCTTATTAATTACCTATACTATTTTGGGTGGGTTCCTTGTTATTATTAGTATAATTGTAAACTATACCCCAAAACCCTGTTCTACTACTTATTGAGGCCCCTACATTACACCCTCGCCTTCAAGAGATGCTCCACCTGACTGCAGTCCCCGCCAGATCTTTGGCAGCCCCAGGTGACCTCTGGGTTTAGGCTTTAGGGTTGAGGATGAGAGTCTAGGCTTCAGCTTGAAAAGTGGCCCTCAGGCCCTTGCTGCTGGGGGCTCTCAGATTAAGGCTTAAGGTTTACTATAATACTACATTTACACCCCTAGAGAAAACTATAATATTAGCTGTTTCTTAGGGGTTACAGGAGCCAGCAAATAATGAAAAAAATGTGTATATATATATATACATATTATAAGCACCCCTGAGCCGTAGGGCTTGTGGATTTGGGGGAAGGTTCATGAGACCTCAACCTTAGAGCCTTGGAGTTTAGCAGTTGGACTTCTGCTGCGCTGTACATCAAGCAGTGTATTCCGACAGCGAAGACAGATTTCTCCAACCACGAGAAGAAACCCTCTGCGTATGAAAGATAAGAAGGAGAATACTAGTATTTTGCTATTTTCTTGATAACAAACCCTATACATAGCTTCGGGCATATTACTGTTTGCAAAGCTCTCTGGTCTTTGCCTATCGGCTCGGTCTACAGAGATCCGGGTGCAGTTTGGGGATTGGGTTTTTTTGCGGCGTATCGGTCTGAGGATTTAGGATCTTGGCATGGATCGTCGGGTTTTTGGTCTAAGATACAGGGCTTAAAGTTAGGATTAAGCGCTTGGGTTTGGGGTGTACGGTGTTGAGCAGCCGCCTGCCTTAGATTTTGCTTACACTTTTTGCAGGGCCAGTGGCAACAGCTTCGCGAAGCGAGAATGAACATAAGGTATACATGGTCACGCGCTCCACAGCCCCCCCGCCCCCCAAAGGTCAATGGTCCGGATATAGGGTGGGGCCCCCCCTCCCTGTGGTGTGGGGTTCCTCTTTTCCCCCCTTTCCGCACACGCCAGGCCCCCCTCCCCCCTTCCCTATCAGACCATAGGGGGGGGACGCCTGACCATATATGGTTTAGGATTTATGATCTGGACCCTGGGGGCCGGAAGAGTTCGACGAGGGTTGTTGGGAAGCTTTAGTATATTTGGGGCCGAAGATCTGAACTTCCGATTCCAGGGTTTCGGGGTTCTGTAGGCCCTTGGGGTTCAGTTCCGAGTCTCGCAACCTGGTATCCGGGCACTTCTTCCTTGCCGTTGACCCTACACCCCAAACCGTAACAGGGATGAGAAGCTTATTAAGAAGATACTCAAACCTGCAAACTGGCAAACATGCAAGATACTTCAAAAGGCAACACCGACCACAAAACCTGTTTACACAAACATCCGAAAACACCATAGACCATAGACATACAGGAACTCTTACTCTGGGGGGGGGGTGATTCAACATATATGTGAAGCCCGGGAGGCTACGCTGCCATCCGAGAGGATCGCGGCGAACGATTTGTCCGATCCCACGATCCTTGCGGATGTCATGGACTGCCCAGAACCGATTAAATGTCCCGATCACTGCTACATGAAGAGGTTACATGAATCGTGGCAACCTTAACTGACTCCTGAGAACCCCTGCAGCTGAATCCCGACAAAAACTGAACTAGGTGGAAGATCCCTAAACCCTTTAAACCCTGAGCCCCAGAAACGCCGGCCCAGAATTCGAGGCTTTTAAGCCTTTTGGCTTTCATGACCCTACACTCTAAAGCCTTTACCGGCTTCTCCGTTTTGCCTTGAGACTCCAAAACCCCTCTGTTAGGGAATAGACCTTAAATTGTTTGGGGATTCTTGATATGATCTATTCCTTAATTAAGGGGTTTTGGAGTCTCTCAGTTGTTTGCGGGGTCGGGAAGGTGGGCTCCTGGCTTTAGGGTTCGGAGGTCTGCTCTGAGGGGTTGGGGTTTGGGGTAAGGGTAGAAAGGCTCGCAAGGGCAAGTTACTATAGGGGCCTTAGAAATTCGATTAGGGTTTTGGGGCCCATTATACTAAAATTGTTATAAGGAACCCCTGAACTAGTATTGGTAATTATTTAGGCCCCTAAAGTAGTGTTCAAAGTCGACTTTCTGTTGCAGTGGGGTTGCTCCACGACGCCTCGTAGGCGATCCCTGACCTCCAGCTGGCACAATGTGCGGCGCGGTCGTTAGCGGTTGCAGGTGGGGACTTGGGTTGTCATTCGGGATTCCTGTGTCCCTCAAAACCCTACACCCCAAAATTTAACACCCGAAACCCTAAACCCAACCCTGGACTAGGGTTCAAGGTAAGTTTAGGACCTGGGAGCGGCTGTAGTGGAATTATCGAGTTTAAGGAGTGGGCCCTTGTTTCAGGTTTAGACGGTCCAGGGCTCCAAGTTCAAAGTTTTTTTTTTTAAGTGCAGTGGCCTTTAAAAGTTTAGGTTGCAGGGTTTGGGATGCCGCATCCTTCAAACTAATCTACTTACATCCCTTGAGCGTTTCCCTCTCCTTTTTACACCTGACAGCACGGAAACCCAGAGAGCTTCTCCTCTACACAATCGTTTGCATTGTACCTCCTCTCTGGTTACCTTGTCTTTACTATGGGATATCAACCGTGAAGTTGAGTAGCCAGAACACGGAGCGGAGCTACATTGGAGACTGCAGGCAGATCAGAACAAGGAGCATGACGGGCATCTCCGCCGGAATTGCGGTCGCCCCACGCCACTACGGTGCCTGGGTATGGCGGCGTCGGAACATGAAGCGGGGGCCTTAGGATACACGGCATGTTGTGCGATTTTATGCGAATCCCTAAACCCTGTGGCCAATGGAGGGGCCCGTGAGCCGACACACTCAGCCATCGGAGCCACAAGCCCTATTGAGACGAGACTCCCCGAACTACCCTAATAGAGGGGCCTTAATAATTAGAATAGGATCTTGGGGCGCGTTATGCTACACTCACAACAAGGAACCCCCAATATAGTATTTGGTAATTAGATATTTTCGGCCCCATTAGTAGATCCCTACAGTAGCCCTTAAAGGAACCCCCAAAAGGCCGCTATAGTAAGACCCCGGCCGCGAGGTTAGAGTTTTGGATTCCCTGATCCGCAGAGCCGCGCTGCGATTGGCCAAGACAAGCAAACCCACGGGTCCCTCCCACTGTGCTTCCATGAGAGTTTAGGGTCAGGGTATTGCGAAGAAACTACTTGTCGGGTATCATGGGGAACTAAAGGTTAACCCTTTTGGTTATGTTGGGAGTATAGGGACCATACTACCCAAAAAGGTTAAAAGGTTGCCTACTCTACTACTAGGGTATTGCGAAGAAATACTACTGACGCTTGAAAGGTGGGCTCCCATAATTATCAGATTTCTCACAGGTGTGTTCTACGTACTCGGGCCCCGTATACAGGCTTTTGCCGGAATGCTTCCTCCTACCGCCGTAGCACCCTAAACCCACAACCCTAAACCCTAAAACCCTAAAACCCTATAAACCCTAAACCCAAAACCCTAAACCCTAAAACCCTAAACCTTAAACCCTAAACCCTAAAACCCTAAAACCTTAAAACCCTAAACCCTAAACTCGTAAACCCTAAACCCTAATTAAACCCTAAAACCTTAAAACCCTGCACCCTAAAACAGAGCCTCAAAACTCCGCCGAAGATGAGGAAATTCGGGAAATAACGCACCTAAAACCTCAGGGTTCCTCAAAGGGATCTATAAGGGATCTACAGGGGATATAGGGGAGATAACGGGATAATGTAGGAACCTGATTAAGAAACCTTGCTCCTTTATTAGGGTTCCTTATATGAATCCTACTATGTTGGGGTTATATGCCCAGGGTTTCTTAATCAGGTTCCTACACTAGTTAAACCCCAGAATCGTAGGATCCTTAGTCTAAGTATCTCAATGAAGAAGCCTAAATATCGGGAATGCCCCATTAAAGCGTTCCGGGCTGAGCGGCCATCATCTTTCAGCGCTGCGAAGGCTCGGGACGTGGCATACAGCTTCTTGACGCCCTGCCTCTGAGTGGAACTCATATTCTTTGCCGAATGGGGCAGGGCCTTATAGTAGCAACACAAGTCTTTCTTGCGGGCTCTGTTGAGTGTTCTAGATTCTACAGTCTAGTTTTCGTGTCTAGCGCAGGAGCCTTGATAGCCACAATAGAGTTTGGGGTATCATACAACAGAATTCTGTATGGATTAAAAAGGGTAACAGCCTCAATCAAGCAAAACACCCAAAACCTCGCATATTTCGAATACTCAGACCTCAGATTCGGGCCGAGGGCTCTGAAGGCTTTAAAAAGTTTAGGGTTTAGGGTTAGAAGAGGGTCTGTCGGGGAGGATGTAATTGTATATGCGTAATGAGGAACCCGAAGACATAGTATCACCCTTGTCCTTTTAGAAATAATAGACAGAGCCCTATACCTATATCCCTTAGCAGGAGCTATTTAAGAACGTCTACTAGCCGGTCTGTTGATTCTTTTTGGTGAACCATGAAAAAGGACAAGGCTGCATAGTATTACTCATGATTCCGACCCCTAGTTGCGATGGTAGGGGTCGAGCTCAGAGGCTCCAACATCACTTGATAAAGGCATAGAAGTAAGTCACATTATTGAGGAGCCCTCTAAAGTTACGGGCCTGTTGCGTAACCAACTGGTTCTGGGGTCTCTGGGAACTGGAACGGCGCATTCCAAACTCATCACCTTCAGCTCAAAAAAACTTACAGTCGCAATCGTCGGCGACCTAAGCCCCAACGCCTGAAAGAATCACCCGCCGAATCTTTATGCCCTCCATCCGACACCTGAAGCTCTGCTGTAAACGACCCGAGCTCCTTGCATGCGTGGCGCAACTCCTTGTCATTACGATCCCACGGGCAGTGCCCGCCGCATTCTGCCCCACCCCACGCTTGCACCTGCGACATCCCGTCATGGTTTGGAAGCTAGGTTCCCCAGCGTCCTCTTTATCATCAGGGGTACCCTTTCTCCTGGTATTCAGTGGGAACCCTGAAAAAAGGGCAAAAAGGTACTGCTGCGGAACGTAGGAGGGCCTAATTTGAGGATTGCTTCCTCAACGGCGGGTTCTTCTGCCTACTTGTCGAGTAGGTGAATCTTTGGGAGTATATATGATCCCGGTTCGGCCGGAACCCCCGTCCCCCCAACCCTAAACCCTATAAACCCTAAACCGCCCCTCCCCTCCCCTCCCCCCCCCAATGGTTCAATCCCGGTCCAGGGGCTCTTTATCCGAGAGCATATATGGGAGTTTCCGAAGACTAAGGGTGCCTTATTTTGGGGGGGGGTCCTTATAATAAGGATCCTATACTATTTAGGCTATGGTCCCCTCTTTCGGAAACTCCCGTATATAGAGATTATACCAGCCCGCAAAAGTTGAAGGTTTGGAACGATCAGCAAAGCAGGGATAGGGGGCCCGAAACATCCTACATCCTAAGCCGCCGGAACATAACGGCCCCTAACTCCTAATTCTTGACCTAAATCCTAAACAACCTAAACATAGCGGGCCCTAACTCCTAAATCCTAAGCCCTACACTGCCTAAACATGGCGGGCCCTAACGGGTCACACGTACACAAGTGACCGCAGGGGTTTTCGGCAGGCACGTTTCATTAGAATGGACTCTAAACTCTCGAAACCCACGTCTGCCTGAAAAATTAAGAAAAATGTTTGTTTTGCCTGTTGAAGTGACTATGAAAGATCATCCTGCCTTGAAACTTAGGTCGTTGCAGAATTTCTCAGCTGACTTTCCCTAGCTGCTTTCGAAAGTCACAGTCCGGTTTCAACTGGGACCGCCAAACACGGCCGTAGAGGTACATCAGGATGTGGGGATTGACTCCGGCATCCTTTTGCTGTGGATGTTAGTGGGCATGTAAGCGTCTATGGCTTGCCACCGCCGATCCATACACTGAGTACCTGCGAGCAGCACACCTGCACGTTTGCGCGAAACCTTTCACAAAATCTCGCGCTTGTTGTGTGAGACGTGGTACGATCTCACACGTTTGTTGTGCAACTGCTCTATGGGACCATGGAATTTGGGTACCAAGCCATCGTCAAAATTGTGGAGTTGCAAAGAGAGTTGTTGGCATCAGCGCGAAAGCACTCCCCCCCGCCCCCCCATCCCCCCAAATACGGACGTGTGTGGCCGTAACTCCTAATTCCGAAGCCCCAAACCGCCTAAACCCAAAACCTCTCACAAATCACGACTTCATCAATGGAGGTCCGTTTGAGCTTTAATGTTTGCAGCAGACATGGAGGTGTTGGGACATATTGGCGTATACTTCTGCAAGGACTGCCAGGGGAGTATATTGCTAACTTCTTAGTTCTTTGAGTCAGGGGATGATGTTGCTTTCTGTTTCCGACCCTAGTATTCTCGGCGTGTTCAATGTACCCTAAACCCCAAACCCTAAAATTCAAACCCACACCGCCCACAAGCCAGCCGGGCTTCTGGTTTAAGACGAAACGAATAAGGTGGCTATGGATTCTTGAAACCGCTCCATATCCTTTAAGGTTCCAAAAGGGATATATGAGGGCCTATGAGGACCTAAACAATTTCGAAGGTGGCTCGGGAAACTTCTAGTACTCATAGATAAAGTCTATAGGGGAACCAGTATAGTAGGGCTAAGGGCTAAGATGTTGGCTCATCCATCACAAATTCGGCTGGAGTCGATTTTCAAGACAACAGCACATGCGTCTTCGCACAGCCCCCAAAGACAATCAAAGTTCTCAGACTCCCACAACCTATACGGCCTGAAGCATGCACCCAAACTTCAGACCCAGCCATGCCGCCGTGCCGTCGGTGAGGACGGCGGCAAACGCATAGTCCGTTGCCACTACATCCCTCGCAACGCAGATTCGAGGACGAGCTTCTAGGGGCATGTTAGAATGTGCTTCAAGAGTCCAAGACTCCAGCACGTGGCCTGCGCAGTCATTCCTCACTATCACTATACAACGAATCATGACAAGACCACAAAATTCAGCTCCAAGCCGAGCTTGGGCAACGTTCTTGGGAGTATCCGCTGGATTTGCAACATACTGTAATTTGTGGGCTTTCGACATGCAGGGGTTCGTTGGAATGTAAAAACCTGATGGGGCTCTTTGGCAACAAAGCTGGCGGTTCTTGTGCCACGTTGGTTCAGCTTCTCGGTGACCATTCGGAAACTATTTCGTGCGTATGCTCGCAAAAAATAAAAATGGAAACCTGAAGCACGAACATCGAAACGAGTTTCGGTCGAATTGCCTCAACAACCCGTAACCCGCCTCGCTTTGACTCTGGAGATGTTGGACTCGGCATCTTTGCTGAGACTGCCGCCGGCCTGTACACGTGCTGCGCAATGAGGTTTCAATACTTGGGATTTGAAATCTGCACTATTTACCTTGAACGCCAAACCCGATACACTATACACCCGGTTACGAAGCCATCATCGTTGCCGCGCCGTACAGCACCCCAACTCTCAACCCACCCAACACTACACCATGAATCCTTGAATCACAAAATGTGCAGATCACAAGGTTGGAGCTTCGTGAGAAGCAGAGGCTGTTCGGGGTTTTCTGGCTTGATGCGGAAATCGACAGCATCCACATTCGCGAAAGCAGCGTGCATAATCATCGACGTACGCAAATCATCGGTCCGGAACCGAGGTTTTGAACTTGACATCCGCAACCTGTTGGCGTCTGCAAACGGCAAGGAGCTAGCACGACTACGAAATAACAACAGAACCTGAGAACCAATCAGGCCTTTCAAGATTGGCTTGCATGTCGCCGATGCTGCAGCTCAAATATTCCGAATTGGCCATTCAGCTTTTGTCTGGTGACGGCCAGAACTTGCGGTATTTTGGCATCAGCCCGTGGCGTCTTAAGTTTAGTCATCACCCGAAACCCCTGCTTGCCGATCACGACTGCGTGCTAGATCTTGCATGGCTGTCTGATGCAACACCTGTGCAAGGGAACTCGGTTGTCCTCCACCTGCATTACGATTCGCAGATGAGCAGTCGAGTGTTGTTCCTTGTTGTGGGTCTTTCCAAGCAGCGTTCTGCTTCTGTGATCCTAGGACCCTGACCCATTTCGGAAAGTTTGTTGCATTGCCGGTGCAAGTTCTACAATCGGAAAAAATATCCTATTGGAAGCCCAGCCACAAAAGCTCACAATGGCTCTACGGAAACCGCAGCACCAGGAGAGTCTGCTGAAGGTCGGGAAGAGGTACAGAAATTTGGATATTGTTCAAAACGAATATGCAGAAAAAACATTGCTGCCGACACTGCCATGTGTCTTGCTTGCATGCACACAAGCCGTTCTAGTGGAGCCTGGAAACCTTCATCCAACGTGAAGACTTGTCGGCACCCGGCTACCACATGCCGCTATAATAGTAGCCTTGTGATATAAAGTAAATCAATGCTAATACACTTGCGGGCACCTCGCAATGTAGTGGAGCATGTAGAGACATGCTCCTCGTATGTACTAGTAAATACAGGAAGGCAGCAAGATAGCGCGACACGTTGAAGGAGTGCGGTCAGCATGAAGCTGTGGTAGCTCGGAAATAAGGAGAATGAAATTTTTTGCTGCAAGCTATGTATATGCGCGTGTACATGTACATGTATCTGTATGTGTATATATATATATATATATATATATATATATATGTATGTATATGCACATGTATATGCACATGTATATGTGTATGCACATGTATATGCATATGTATATGTGTATGCATATGTATATGTACATGTGTATGTGTATGTGTATGTGCATGTGTATGTGTATTTGTCAGAGTAGGTGTATGTGTATTGGTATTTGTATGTGTGTGTGTGTGTATGTGTATGTGCATCTACATGTGTATGTGTATGTGTAGGCGTAGCTGGGTATATGAGTATGTGAGTATGTGCATATGAGAGCATGTGTATATGTGTGTATGTGTATATGTGGTTATGTGGTTATGTGTGTATGTGTGTATGTGTGTTTATATGTGTATGTGTGTATGTGCGTGTATGTATAAACATGTATGTATATATGAATGCCGGCTGAACACGAAGACCTCATTCAGGGTCTAGGTCTTGGGCCTGCGTCTTCGGGCCCACACCGTACACATGGTACCCGAAATTTCGGCGCCCGTGAACCTAAACCTAAACTTTGCTCCGAACCCTTGATACCAAAACCCGCAAACCTCCAAGCCCGAAACTACACACAACCCCAAACCCTACCTTGACGCATCTTCAAACCGAGCAGGGCCAGCAAACGCTCCCCGAAAGCCTCCGGCTGTAGGGTTTAGGATTTTGGGCTGGGGGATAAAGATTTTATTTTAAGTCGGATAAGGATTGTCGATCGCGGGAAACTCCGCCACAATCCGTCCTCCTGCCGCGCTATTCATGCGCAGTGGTACTTCATCACAACGACATTTGTAGATTGCTCTATTACTCTTTTGCCCAGTCAACTAGCTGCTTCAATTGATTGGCATGTTACGCAAGATCTCAGTCACTGAACACCCAGATTTACAAGACCGTAGTTCCTGTGCTACTGCGTGTCTGCATCCATGTCCTGCTGTACTGAAACCAAAAAACTTCAAACTTTTCGCACATAGACCAAGTTTTACGAGGCCAAAGAATTTGTGTGTTCTCCTGCCGGCTGCTTGAGGAAGGAGTCGACATGCGAGGGGTTGGTGTGATTTAACATGTCATTTGGGGGTGGTTGTTGATTATCGTAGTCAACCCTGTAAACTCTTTTGGGAATATGGGTTCATCTAGAACAAAAAACCTATGGTAAGTCTCCCAAAACCCGCGCCTTTATGTGACCCCATGTGATGACATCCCCGCTGCCGGTGATGGCAGCAAAGGCATGCCTAGGCTCAGGCTCTGCATGTAGCTTGGTGGGTTCTGGGAATTGGGTCCGAGGGCCTAAACCACAGGGCTCAGATTTTGGAATGCATACTGCACAAGAGCTGTGCCGGTACTACACTGATGATTCCTGCAAAGGGTCACTCTCTCTCTCTCTCTCTCTCTCTCTCTCTCTCTCTCCCAGGCGAGGGACGGACAGGTAGACCGAGGTATGCGATTGCGGCTCCATGTGTATACAATCACAATGTACTTACAGTAACCCAAAGGGCCCAAAGTACTGTTAGGGGGGATACTTCCCCAAATCATACTAGTAATTCCTAATATCGAAACCAACATTCTACTATAAAGGTACTTTGGACCCTTTGGGTAAGAAATCAGCACAGGCGCAACGCAGTTGACAGTGCAAAAGGCGGAGTGTTTTTTTCCCAACTCTGGCGGTCCCCGGTCGCATTTGCTAACGTTGGCTTTCCTTTGTGATTACAAATACCCATAGGTTCTATAGTAGTTCCTTTTTGGGATTACCTTACTGGTTTCTAAATACGAACCCCAAAAAGGAACTACTACGGAGCCTCTAGGTATTGGAAATTGCAGCATTTGCTACTGTTTTGCATCAAGATATTGCGCAATTGCAATTAGCAATGGCGTTTTGTCGCAAGCTATTGGGGAATTGCAATTAGAAGGGGGGGGCATGTTGCCGCAAGCTAGTGGGGAATTGCAATTAGCAAGTGGCGTTTTTCTGCAAGCTACTGGGGGAATTGCAATTTGCAGAGCGGCGTTCTGCCGCAAGCTATTGGAGGATTAAAATTTCGAGGCTCCGATTTGCAGTGCGGCTGTTGGCTGCGTCAGTGTAGTGGAGAATTACAATTTGCAGAACATTTCCGGTTCATCATGTCTCTTAAACACGCTCACTCACTTGGCGATGTCGGGTTCATCATTGAACATACATCTTAAACACGCCGACTGACTTGGCGACTCGTGTTCATGATGCATCGTAAACACGCCGCTTACTTTGGCGATTCCGGTTCTTCATACATCCTGAACACGCCCTCTCATGTGCCGATTCCCGTTCATCATACATCCTAAACACGCCCCTTCCCTCCCCCCTTAAACCTTAAACACGCCCCATCATGTGGCGATTCCGGCTCATCATATATCTTGAACACCCCCTTGTCCGATGCCCCCGATTGGGCGAGACCGGTTCATCATATATCTTTAACGTGCCCCCTCATTCGGCGATCTAGGATCGTCACACATCTTTAACACGATCCCGCAGCATATGTCTAGAAGACGCCCCCTCATCTGCCAATTCCGATTCTGCACATTTGGTAAACCCGCCCGCAAGTTGTCACGTGCCGCAGCGTGCGGCCCGCGGCGCCGCTGAGAAAGAGACCGGAGGTTGGGGACCACCAGGAACCGGCGGACCAGATATACCAAGGGACCAGAGGACCGGGGGATCCGGGTAGCATGGGCCAACCTTACCAAGGACCCCAGGCCAGAGCCCACCTTCGGAAACAAAAAATACAGGGCCCCAGTGCAGAAACCCTGGCATAGCCTTAAACCCCAAACGGCTGAGCTCTGAACCCGAAATTCTCCGGTTCCCGAGACCTACCTAACCCCTATAAACCGTAAGGTTCAGAACGGTTCAGGTGTTATGGGGTTTCGGGCTCAGAGTTTCGAGGGCTTAAGGTACCCCCAAGTTCATAAACTTTTGAAAGGCCTCCTCCTCACACCCTCGTGCGCAAGCCTGGAGCCTAAAGGCCGCGATCACAGGACTAATCTTACACACTCCCTAAACCCTAAATCTCTAAACCCCTAAACGTGGAGCCGCTGAAGCTCTGAACCAGAAAAGTCCTTAATCGTAAACCTTTGCGCGCCTTAACCCCAAATCCTAAACTGCAGATAGAACCCTAAACCCTTCTTGATCCTGCATCTCAGGTCAAGCCAAGATTCACTGTTCCACGGACGGCGACAACGTCCTACCGATGTGCAGCTGATTGAGCTGGAGAGTTTGCGCTTGGGGTTTGGGGTGAGGGTTTGATGAGACAGCCTTTATGCTTAGAACAAGGTTTGGGGTATATCGCAGTATACTTATAAGGGGCTATGCGGGGATGCTACGGTTGATGATATAAATCCTGCATGACCTTAAGGACCCTAAACTATGGCAATTATGGTATATTACTTATTTGGGGTCATGCAGGATTTATATCATCAACCGTAGCACCGATATTGTTCAGACGCCAAGGGCTTCGGGATGAGGCTTCACTTCAGGGATTTGGGCTTGGGCCTGGGTTCAAAATGACTATAACCCTCGAGCTAGTAGAACTAACACCCTAAACTTGTACACCCTCAACCCTCCGGCTATAGTTCTAAAGCCTTAAAAACCTATAAACCCCCAGACAGAAAAGTTATCAAACTAGGGGCCGGAAAGTGCGAAGCTACACTCGAGCCATGAAAGAAGTTCTATGGCTTCGGGATCCAACTTCAAGGGCTCTGCTTGAAATGTTGCGCTGGGGAGCCCCTGCTTAAGGGGGTCCTTATAATCAGGCACTCACACACTGAAGCGGCTTGAGAGGCTTCAGAAAACTGACAGAAGCTTGTTGAGAGGTTCTTTCAAGTTTTCGAAGGGCCATGACCAATCCCTGAGGGTCCATGTACCAAAATAGTATCTACTTTGGCCTCAATGTCCCTATACAGGGGCGACTTTTAATATTTAATGCCAAGGTACACACGATTTGGGTACATGGACCCTTAAACCCTAAACCCCATGCATGGAGCCCTTAGAGAACCCTTGCAGTTGGAGGGGTGGCTTGAAAGTCTTTGGCCAGGCTCCCCGAGTCTCTCCAAAAAAGAAACCGGGGACTCCTAGTCAGAACCACAACAGGGTTCCCTTTTAAAGGGTCTATAAGGGTTACTATAAGGGATCTATAAGTAAGTTCCCTTTTAAAGGGTCTATAAGGGTTACTATAAGGGATCTATAAGGGCACCAGGTTCCTTTCGAAAAGGGTCTAGACGGTCTTCCCACCGGGTGTAGGAGCCTTACTGCTTAAAAGAGGGTTTTGGGGGGCTCCTGATGACAGTTGTAGTATGACCTCCTATTCTCAGAAACCATCTTACATACGGCTCATGATAAAAATCCTGCATTACCCATAATAAGCAATATACCACAATGCCCATAGTCCAGGGTCATTAAGGCTATATCATCAACCGTATGACTTGTAGGAGCCTGAATAATTCGAGTAGGGTTTTGGCGGCTCCTTTTTATAATTGTAGTACAATATGCCCCAAAACCCTGTTCTAAGAATAATTAAGGCCTCCCACAAAGGACTCCGCACGTGGGTGTGGCTGTGGAGGCTCTTTTCACTTGGTCGGTGGTCGACCGGCTTGCGTACTACTCTGAAACACTTAAAATAAAACCCCCATCGGACCGAGTTTAGGGTTTAGGGTCTTGGTTTAGGGTTTAGGGTTTAGGGATCGGGGATAATCGTGAAGAGCATTAGCTGCGTGCGGCAATCCTGCATCGTTGGTCTTCGCGAGGCCTTTGTTCAGCAAAAAGCTCTGGAGCTTCGCAGACGCAGGCCACAATATCTTTCGTGAGGTCTACGACCGACTGCTTGCGTATGTCCTGCGGTTCTTGTGGCGTTGGTGGTCCCTTGCTGTCCTTTTTCAGAATCCGGCGATGCCAATCAATGTCGGCCACAGTCAGTCGAGTCCAGGCCAGCTTGCTTACCTTTGGGGGCATTTAGGCTTTGGGGCATCTATCATGAGAATTGAGAATAAAGCCTCGGGGTGTATCAATATTTCAATAACGAATATAGACTCATATTAGGTAGCCCCAATGAATAGTGCTGGTACTTATTCATGCATCCATATTTCCTACTATCCCTAAACAGGCAGGAGTTTCAGAAAATCTGACTGCCAAGCCCACCACGGCCAAAACTCCTAAACCAGAAGCTACAACCAAAAGTTGAAAACAACAACCGACTGTGATTAAGACAAGTCGAGAACAGGATTGAAAAGAGCCTTACCAAACCCTGGAGTTCCATCCCAACGACAGTACATACCTCCATCCATACATTCATGCATGCATACATACATGCACACATCAGGCTATACGGAATCAAAACAAACAAACCAAGGATATGATCGTATACTACAGGGGCCATAATAAGGAGAACAGGGTTTTGGGGCCCATTCTACACTATTTACTATCAGGAATCCCCAAAAGAATATTGGCATTGTTTAGGCCCCCATAGTAAATCCCTGTAGTGGCCCTTATAGAAGCTGTGTAATGGCCCTTATAGAAGCCCTTCAAGACCCCGTTGCAGGAACCCCCAAAATAGTAGTGTTAACTCGATCTTAGGCCGCCATACTAGTGCAAACGACGATTTCCTGGAAAGAACACGGGGCCCGTGGAGGGCCTCCAGCTGCTGTGAAACCTTTGAGGAGTCCCCACCCATCGTGGGCCTCAGCTGCAGGGCTCTGTAAGGGATATATGTATGTATACACTACGTGTATATATACTATATACAGAATACATCAATATATATATATATATATATACACACACATTTGCATTATCTATGCCATAAATACATGTGTATATATATATATATATATATATGTACATATATATATATATATATGTATGTCTGTCTGTCTGTATGTCTGTATGTATGTATGTATGTATGTATGTATGTATGTATGTATGTATGTGTGTATATATGCATATGTACATGTGTATACATATATATATATATATGTAAATGTATATGTATGTGAATATGTGTATATATACACATACGTAAGTACATATATATATATATATGTGTATGTATGTATGTATGTATGTATAGGTATGCATATATGTATATGTACATTTACATATATATATATATATATATATATATATATATATATATATATATATATGTATATATATGTGTATATATATGTGTATATATATATACATATATATATATATATGTGTGTGTAGATATATATGTATATGTATAAGTATATATATATATATATATATGTGCGTGTATATATATATGCATATACATATATATATATATATATATATATATATATATATATATATGCATATATATATATGTAGTATGTGCTCTATAGTGGCCTGGCCCAAGACGAGGCTGTAAATGGGTGCGACAGGTGACAAGGGTTCGATGAGGGTTGCAGAAAGCTACTGTAAAGGAGTGTCTTCGATTTCAATGTTTCACGTAGGGTTCAGTGGGGTTCTGCGACGGAATGTATACAAAGCTCGTTTTGTCAAGCTTTACGATGAAGGCTATATACCTGGAAGAGCAGGGCTCGGGGTGTGCAGGCTTCTAGGCTCGGCAATGCTACCCGCCCGTCTTTTGACATAGCTGCCCCCGGTACCACCCGGCTACCACCGGTTACCACCTGCGTATTAATTATGACTGCTATGTGGGCCCTCTGACGCCTGCGAAAAGCACTCTTGAGCAGACCTTCCTAAGCCCTGAACCCAAGAAGGGATAAGTACAATAAATTGAACCTGTGCCGTACCTTTGACTCTTCTGGCCACGCATTCCGCCCGAAACACTAAATCCTAAACTCTGAACCTATCCTTGCAGCCCTGCCACGCGCCCCAGGTCACGACGCGTCCTCAGCTTTGCAGTAGATTCATCGGTCTCAACGGCTTAGGATATGGGAGTTTCCGAACATAGGGGACCCTTAAGATAGTAGCCTAAATAGTAGGATCCTTATTATAAGGACCCCCAAGATAAGGCACCCATACTTTTCGGAAACTCTAGACCCTAAACCCTTTGTAGTACCCCTATAGTAACCCTTTAAAGGAACCCTTAAATGTACCCCTAATTTTCCGAAACTCCTGTATAATATCGCTCCGACGGCCTAGACAGCAAATGTTGAAGGTTCTTGGCTATGGCTTCCCACAATGCTTCGGTTTTTTTTTTGGACTCCTTTTTCCTAACTGCTGCTCCAAGCTGCCGTCAGAAAGGCCTAAAGGCCAGGAGGGTCATGGGTTTAGGGTTTAGGGGTCTTAGAACCTACTTGTCCGGTATCATGGGGAACTAAAGGTTAGCCATTTGGGTTATTAAGGGATTATACAGAGACTATACTACCCAAAAAGGTTAAAGGTGACCTACCCTACTACTAGGTTTTTGGCTGCAGATTGCAAGGATTCAAGGCCCGAAATTGACGGCTTCGGTTTTCGGGTGCCTGCTTCGGCGAAACGTCCATGGTTTCGAATGCGGGGGTTAACAGTCAGTTTGGGTTTCATATCTTGCTTAGAGAGCTTGATAGTTTAAGATTCCGAGCAATATGTGCGGAAAGCGAGTTCGGCAGTGCCACGTCCCAAACACAACGATCTCATGTCTCACTCCCAGCCCAAAAGCTCTGAAATCCAGATCCCGCAAGTTAAGGGAAAGATGTTTTTTCATGTTCCAGGAGATTGGTGTTTCAGGTTGCGAAGAATGCCTTTGAGGGATTATAGAAACCCAACCCAAAGACTAAACACGACCAGGGTGACACCAAATGCCTACTCTTGCCAGAATTCTGTCGCTGCGGATGGCCGCGAAGGACACGCCGGTGGCCACGATTTGCTCGACGTCCCTTCCCAGTGTACGGCTTAGATTTGTCGGGCTTTTCTGGGTTACGGTCGGGTTTGGAGTTTGAGTTTCGGGTTATGGGGAATGGTCAAACCCAACCATCAAAAACTCAAACCCACCCACCCGAAACTCCACCCTACCTTCCTAGGATACCCAGTAACCTAAGAATAAAAAGGCCTCTCTTTTTGGTATTGGGTAACTTTATAAGGAACCCAGGACTACAAAAAAGGAATCAGGGTACTACTGGGCATCCTACCTTCTGAGAGGTCAGCTCAAATTGAACCCGGCAGTGTGCAACCGCGAGGGCTTTGGGGTTTAGGGTGTGATTAGGCCCTGAGCTTAAGCCCCGAAGCCTTAAGCCCAAGCCTTGAACTCAGCTCGGAGCCACTAAAGCTCTTACAACCCAAGGTCTTCTTCTTGGGGGCCGAGTACCTAGCCCAAAACAAGTTAATGTTTGCAATTGCGGCTGGAGTATATAAACCTCAGAAGGTTAAAGGTTACCTACTCAGCTACTAAGTATTCAGTCTGACCACGTGTCTGCAGCCCCCATAACAACCTCAGCGTGTGCATCTGTGCCGCTACGGGGCCTGAACCCTAAATGCTTATTCAGGATAAGTTGGTCAATCTCTTGTAAACACTCTGCTGGAAGTCTTCTAGACGTGAGCATCGAAAAGAGCCTTGAACATTGAACATACATCCTGTTACTATGAGCTGAGTACCCTAGCCCAAAAAACGCTAACCTTTTCAATTATGGTAGGGCCCCAAACCGTGCAACCCTGCGTCAAAAACTCAAATTTTCTGGCATAGGGCCAGGGTTTACAGAATACCCAACTTCGAAGCCACTGCACAGAATCTGCGACTCAGGCTTAGGGCTTAGGGCCTGAAGCCGAAACCTCCGCGTCCCGCCTGAGTCGATCTTGCACCGCGCTGCCTGGGTGCGAAGTTTATGGTTTACAGCAGAAGCCGAAAAGTTGGAAACCTAATAGCCTCAATCTTTAAGAGTAATGTATAGGGAATCCCGGCACTATTTGGCCTTAATCCGGTTTCCAACTTTATGGGGTTTACTCTAAAGCCGTAAACCCTTATAGTACCCCCAATAGAGCCCTTTAAAGGAACCCCTATAATCCCTTAAAAGGGGCCCTAAGCCCTATATGGGGTTTACCGCAAGGCGTTGGCACTTTTCGGGCCAGCTCCAAGACCCAAAGGCTTGCGTTTAGGGGTTTAAGGGTGAGGGTGGTTTAGGGTTTAGGGTTTAGGGTTTAGGGGTTTAGGGGTGTAGGGGTTTAGGGTTGAAGAGCGCTTTTCGATCTTTCAAAGCTGAGCTTCGAGCAGGTGCATTGGGTTGGAATCGCGCCGAGGAGGCAGGGCGCTTGAGCTTTAGGACTCAAACCGACACCTTGCCTTCAAAAAACTTGGTGAATACTTATAATGAGTTAACCTGCATGTTTCTGTCAGCATTTATGTCTATATATAGATATACATAATAAGCACAGGAGAACACGCATGTTCGCCGTGCAGGTGGAGGATGGAGCCGAGACTGCAAAATATCGAACCAGGTTTCGAAGGGCAACTCGAGCATGACATGTCCAATGAAGTCATTCGGCAGACGTGCCCTGGAAAAGCTGCGTGGCTACGACCACTGTCGGCCGTGAACTTCCCACACCCATTACAGGAGAGCCAGTCAAGCCAAATGGCAAGCAGTCCTGTGACTGCGACTTCGACCGCACGCAACTCAGCGTCAAGCCTCAAAGCACGCCTGTGAAGCCTTCAACCCACCTCCAGACGTCAGATTCACTAGATGGGTGGTTGTCAAAATTAGGACCCGTTTTTGGGTACCGTAAATATTAGGTGCCGTATTAGAATAAGGACCCAAAAAGGGACCCTAAAGTTGACAACTACCCATATGTCACGAAGAGCGCGAGGGCGCAGCGTCGAACATCCTAAGGAAGGAATTGCAACCCAAAGCACCGACACTCAAAGTAGAAAGCCACGCTCGACCCAAACATGTCCCCCGCAGAAATGCCGAACCCAGTGCCACATGTCGTCGCAGTATCGTACAGGTGATTGGGATGACAGTAGGCAGCCGTAGTAGTCGAGCACAGTAGAACCAGGAGTTGCAATCACCAGCACGAAATCGCTTAGTATAAGGGCCTTAACCATAAGAATTTGGTTTGGGGGGTATATTTTAGTATAATTATAGCAAGGAACCCCTAAAACCCTATTCTACTTATTAAGGCCCCTACATCAGTAGTAGCAAACTGCTGCCGCCGTTGCTATCTCCGCCGCGGTCCCCTGGGCCCCAGGTCACCACGGATCCGTCGCTGCGCATCCTCCGGTTGCTTCCAGTTGCAGTCCGGCACACACCCTAAACCCTAAACCCTTAAAGCCCTAAACCCTAAACCCCGCACCCTAAACCCCACACCCAAGACCCTGAACCCTTAACCCTTAACCCTGAACCCTAAACACTTAACCCTGAACCCTTAACCCTCAACCCTAAACTTTGAACCCTAAACCCTCAACCCTAAACCCTTAAACCCCTAAACCCTTAAACCCCTAAACCCTATTCATGTTTTGGAGTCCAAAGGGGTCAGGCTCAGGCTTTGGAGTCTTTGACGGCTTCGGGGGTGCACTTTTGTAGCGTTCTTTTGTGGTCAAGGCTACAGGGTTTAGGGCTTTAAGGGTTCAGGGTTTAGGGTTTAGGGTTTGGGGTTTGGGGTTACGTTTAGTCTTTGGGGGTTTAGGGTTTTAGGCTTGTTTGGATTTGGGCTTTGAAGCTTGCGGCTTTACAAGTATGCGGTCTATACCTGAATTGACGGTTCAGGGCTCAGGCTACGGACTAGCATCGCTCTGAGCCGATGTTCAGGGTTTGGGGATTGAGTACTTGGATTCTTGAGATTTGATAAGTAGTTATTATGTAGAGTTATAAATACCTTAATAGGGACAAATTGCCAGATTTCCTTGTCGGCGACACAGGATCCAAATGAGTAGGACTTGTGATGCCTAGAACCGGGCTTTAGCTTTGGGGTGTATTATCGTAGAACTACGAGTGATACTGAGAAACCCTATAACGAATTCTATTAGTAGTTATCCACGCGTCTATTAGCTGTTTGGTCCAACATAGGAGCTCGCGAAATCCAACATTCTCGGGACACCTCTGAAAAGCAGTGGGTAACAGGATCCGCTCACGCTCAGGCCCCATAATGGAGAGCAGAAACTTAGAGGCCGTAGAGGCAACAGGTAACCTTAAACTCACGAGTACTTTGAGCCTTAGGGCAAGTACAGTAAACCCCACAAAGTTGGAAACCGGATGAAGGCCACATGGTGCTGGGATTCCCAATACATTGCTCTTAAGGATCGAGGCTTTGGGTTTCCAACTTTGGGCTTCTACTGTAAGGCTCTAGACCCTAAACCCTAAACCCGAAACCCCTAAAATCCTAAACCCCTAAACCCTAAACCCGAAACCCCTAAAATCCTAAACCCCTAAACCCGAAACCCCTAAAATCCTAAACCCCTAAACCCGAAACCCCTAAAAATCCTAAACCCCTAAACCCCTAAACCCGAAACCCCTAAAATCCTAAACCCCTAAACCCTAAACCCGAAATCCTAAACCCCTAAACCCCTAAACCCGAAACCCCTAAAATCCTAAACCCCTAAACCCCGAAATCTACTGCAAACTTAAGGCCGGCTTTTGGATTCGAGCGGCAGGGCGAAGGCCATCGACTGCCTCGTCGAGGCCAAAGTCGCCGGGCGAACGGTGGCGTACACCTCAAGAGGCTTTACCCCTAAACCCTAAACCCTAAACCCTAAACCCTAAACCCTAAACCCTAAACCCTAAACCCTTAAACCGTTTAGGGTTTAGGGTTTAGGGAAAAGGGTTTAGGGTTTAGGGAAAAGGGTTTAGGGTTTAGGGAACAGGGTTTAGGGTTTAGGGTTTAGGGTCTAGGGAATAGGGTTCCTCAAAAGGGTTCCTTTTTAAAAGTTACTATAAGGGTTATGTATAGTATAGGAGTTTAAGGGTTCTTAGTAAGCTGTCTGGTGCTTAGTAGGGAATGAGGGGATGGATCCCTATAGTAGTTCCTATACGATCCCCAATAATACAGTAGTCGCTAATATCCATCCCCCCATTCCGCACTAAGAACCAGACAGAAGACGGTTTAGGGGGGCCTCCATGTACAAACCCAAGTTTTCACTGAACCTTTAAGGCACGGACCTCTTTAGGAATGCCTTTTAAGGCCTGAGTATATATTTCATGTTTACATGGAGTTGGGATCGTTTTTTTGTTGAGCTCCTGGAGATGGGATCTAGGGTTTACGGAAGACTCGGAGACAGTAAAACTTGGCACATAACCAATACCCTTAAGTCTCAAAAGAAGCAGTAGCCTCAAGGACGCGGGGCCCAGAAGTCTTGAGTCTTCAGATAAGGTTCCGTGTATAATGTTTTGGGTTTACGCTTCAGAGTTTAGGGTTTCAGGTATTATGATCTGCACAAGTTTGTGATACTTTCGGCTTTTCATGCGGGTTTTCGATCTCAAAACCCCTTCATGCTCACGGACCGCAAGCTTCACGACAACTTCACGCAAGCATGATCTTCTGCGGAAACAAGCATGGCTTTTTCGATATGCCCCAGCAGGCTTTTATCCAGAACGCTACGATGACTCTGCACAATGTCTGTCCCAACACGCAGTGCAGAGCTTGGGGTTTACAAGTTTAGGGGCTTGCCTTAAAAGCGTTGAAGGCATTACGGCAGTAATTATGGTTCCGACATTGAAATCCCAACCGCTCCACTCTAAAACAACCCCAAAGATGATCTCGAAGCTGCCAGGCATCGAAACCCTAAAACCTAAACACCTCCACCCTAAACCCTAAACACCAAACCTCCAACCACAAACCCTACGTCCTAAATTAACACCCGAAACCTTCAACCATCAACACCCTAAACTCCAAACCCCAAACCATCAAAACCCTAAACCCTAAACATCCCTCAACCCTAAACTGGCCCTAAACCCTAAACATCCCTAAACCCTAAACATCCCTAAACCCTAAACATCCCTAAACCCTAAACATCCCTAAACCCTGAACATCCCTAAACCCTACACATCCCTAAACCCTAAACATCCCTAAACCCTAAACATCCCTAAACCCTAAACATCCCTAAACCCTGAACATCCCTAAACCCTACACATCCCTAAACCCTAAACATCCCTAAACCCTAAACATCCCTAAACCCTACACATCCCTAAACCCTAAACATCCCTAAACCCTAAACATCCCTAAACCCTACACATCCCTAAACTCTAAACATCCCTAAACCCTGCATACGATTTTTTTTAAACTGCCAGGCACCATGTCACCACTCCGAAGGTTCGACTGCCTGAGCGTGTCGAGGCCTCTCCTGGGCAGCTCGACCCGATATAATCCGACGTGAGTCGCGCTAAGGGTTTAAGGTTTAGGGATCTAGAGTTCAGGGGTTTAGGGTTTAGGGGTTCAGGGGTTTAGGGTTTAGGAGTTTAGGGTTTAGGGTTTGGAGTTTAAGGTTTCGGAGTTTAAGGCTTCAGCTAGTACTAGGTACTACAACTACAACAACTACTACTACTACTACTACTACTACTACTACTACTACTACTACTACTACTACTACTACTACTACTACTACTACGACTACGACTACGACTACGACTACGACTACGACTACGACTACGACTACGACTAAGACTACGACTACGACTACGACTACGACTACGACTACGACTACGACTACGACTACGACTACTACTACTCCTGCTGCTGCTGCTACTACTACCACCATACCACTACTCTGACGGTTCGCACTATACCGACATCTATTCTCAAACCCTACACCTTAAACCAAGATCTGGAAAATCTGCACACTACGCCTAAAACCCCCGAGAGGCCATAAAGCTTAAAACCAATGTTTCCCTAAACCCTAAACCCTAAACCCTAAATAAACCCTAAAGCTTAAAACCAATGTTTCTTGCAGTTCCGGCTGGAACTCTCTCGGGTTTGAGTTCTTAATTACTCACGGTATCTTTTTCTTTCTTTGCGTGCAGTGGCCTTCGCTCGCACGACTGTCCGCCGCTCTAGGAACTTGCACTCCAAAATAACAAGCTCCTTCGCCCTCTCAGTGAACCATCACCGGTCTCACCTCCGTCTAGCTTGCCAGAGTGTTTCGGTGGCCTGATGGAATCGGGTTTAGGGTGTGGGATACTTCCGAATTCCACTCTGAAGGCTTCACAAACCCAAACAGCCTTGCTGCCCCTAAACCCTAAACCCTAAACCCAACAAAATGCCTTGACGGGTGTCAGCAGCTCCCCGTTCGGCGCGACCAACCCAGCGAGACCAACCAGTAGCTCTTTCTGGGCCTGCGCAGGAGCGACAGAGAAGGGTACCCATGTTCCTGCCTATAGTCTCCATTTTTTCGGCTATCCAGTTTTATGGTTAGGATCCTATAATAGAGTTTTTGGGTAACCAAGAAAAGGAACTACAATGGAGACTATAGGTACTATATAGGGAACCCCAAGCGAAAAACGCCAAAGCTCACTACTGGGGAACCTAGATACCGTACTCAAAGTGCAAAAAGCCATTCAGCGTATGGTGCTTGGGGCCTACAGCCCTTCTATCTGGATCCTCGGATCCTCAAGTTTTGCTTTGCTTCGCATGAATGCCGCCATGTCCAACGTCTCAGCGGGCTCATCTCGACGGGCCAAGACAAGCCTACTTCAACCTACACTAAGCCGGAAAGATAACCGCAAGTCAGTGGTTCGAGTATTGCTGCACAATCAGCAAGATGCCACCTTGCGATATCTTCCTACTGCCATAGACCTAGTGGCGACCGCCAGGGCAAGGAGAGCCCTGCTGTGCGTCTGAAAGCCCCTCAGCAAAGACAGACTCACCTCCCGAAACACTTGTGGCGGCAATCACTACAACTACCTGTGCTCTCAGGGAAGGCAAAGTTTAGAGATTTCGGGTCTCCCGCTTATACTTCGAACTCCCAAGACCCCCACCCTAACTGCGCAAGGCTTCCCAAACCCTGAAGCCGTCAAACGCTAATTCTTAGGGGTTTGGGCTGAGTACCCCAGCCCAAAACAAGTTAACCTTTTCAATTGTGGTAGAATGTGGTAGAATTATATAGACCCTTCCAGGTTACCTGCTCCGCTGCTAAGAATTTCTGGAACGAAGCAAAAACCCAACTCCTAATCCGCCGAGGCCAGAGGCCCAGGCGCCTTGATGGTTACCTCAGGTACCCTCCACCTAATCCTCCTTTCTGCAGGCCAAATGTTTTTTGACCCACCCGTTTTTTGCGTTCCGGCTTCATTTTACCTGATTTGTCGGCCTCCCCCCCCCCTCCAGGCCTCCCCCCCCACCTCCCCCTCCCACCTCCCCTCCCTCCCCCCCTCTCCCCCCCCCCTCCCCCCCCTCCCCCTCCACCCCAGTTAATTATCAACAACCGTGTAAAGGTTGGGGTTGAGAGGCCCTAGCATGTATACAACATCGACTGCCCCCTCGCCCTGCCGCTAAACAGCCGAGGCGGGCGGCGTAGCGTTAAAATTAAACCCTAAACCCTATAACATCCCTACCCATTGGCTCCATAGTAATTTTTTGGGGGTTCATACATATTTAGAACCCTAAATGGTAATCCCAAAAAGGAGCTACTATGAAGCCTATGGGTAAACTCTAGAGCAGCCTTCAGGCGCAGCTTGTTCACAGTGTCGTCTGCGCTGGCCCAGACGCAAACGGACTGACACGCAAAGGCAAGGGTTTAGGGTTTAGGGTTTATGGGGTTTAGGGTTTAGGGTTTAGGGACGCAAACTGTAGGGCTCCAGTTACCTAAATAGTAGGTTACTGGGGTATATAATATATGGTTAGTAACCTACTGTTTAGGTAACTGGAGCCCAAGGGAAAGGCAGGGTTTCGCGCTTAGGGGGCGTGTCAGTGGGGTTACAGGATTGACGGCTAGAGTTTAATTATCGAGATCAGTTGTTACGTCGTATTGTGGGCATCTCCTCGTTCAGGAGTCGGGAAGCGCTGCCGGCATTGAACACATGTGGAATGTTTTTGTCTGCCGAGCATGTTGGACTATCTTAGCGGGTGTGTCGCACCTGGATTTTCTCTGCCCAATAATCTAGGCCTCTCTGTTATCCATGTATGCCATGGGCGTTCGCTTCGGTCCGGATCTCGGTACAAAGTCGCGGCACAGACGTGTTTGGGGGGAAGTAGTGAGTGCTTGAACGTGTGCCTTCTACTAGTGAAAGCTTGCACTTCAGTTCTGGGACCTTCGGGGTTTATGGTTTGGATCCATCCTTATAGGGATTGAGATTGGGCAAGCCTCAACCCTGCAGCCTAAAGACTTAACCAAGGCGCTTAGGGCTTGCAATAGCACCAGTAGGGTTTAGCCCATAACATCAATCCAAAGCCTCAGTTACACCGCTGAAGCCATCTTTAAGATACAAGCCCCCTTTTAATGGAGGGGCTAAGGAACACCGTGTACAGGCTCGTCAAACAACCCACAAAGCACGAATAATACACATCGTTCTTGAGGGTTTGCGACTCATATCTCAAACGTTTCCGACCTTGCTGGAGAACAAAGTCACATGAACCTGGCCACGGCCAAGGGTTTAGGGTTCCAGGCTTTGGTTTGTAGAAGTGCCTTCCGGTACAAAGGGTTAGGGTTTAGGGCTACAGGGCCTCTCTGAAACCTAGACCCTAAACCCTAAACCCTAAGCCCACTATAAGGTTCTACAAAGATGTCTAGGGCTTTGGGGGGCTTTCGGGTTTCGGGGGCTGTGAAGTCGGGTCTTGTCGTGCGAGGTCCTTACGGGTACGTTTTATGGGAATTTCCGAAAATCAGGAGTACTTTAGTAGGGGCGTCCTTAGAATAAGGATCCGATTATCTAATCTAGGGTACTATATTAGGGTCCCCTATCATCGGAAACTCCCAGTAAATGAGTTTCTGGAGATGATTTCCCCTCCTCCTTAGGGGTCACTTGTGTTCTCAAGCTTCTATATTATGGTGTAAGCTTCGCTAGGGTCCAGGGTTCATAGGCCAAGCTATCGGGTTAAGGGGTCCAGCATGCTTGATGGTACTTCAGCATATAAACCATGGGCGCTCTGCCCTCGCAGCATACTTGTTGAAACTTAGCACCACTCCCAGTCCATGGGTGGGATAACATGAAAAACATAGATGTTTCCTTCTTGGCTTGAAGTACCCGTAAACATGTAAATGTTACCCGACTGCGACCACGACTCAAGAAGAAGCACAACCCAACCTCTTCACCGCGAAACCTCGATCACAAACTCTAACTAGATGGTTTACCTCACCCCCTGGATAGGTTACTGTATGCTTAGGATCTGTGAACAAGAAAAGAGTGGGTGCGCAAAAAAAGGGGTATCCGGCAAGGCTGTCAGCGTTGAGACTCATGATGCATGGGTATTCCGGCGTTCCGAGCGTGGCCGGGAAAAAATTGCACCGCCAGTTTGTCAAGAACTCTTGCTAAGTTCTCTCCTGGTCCTGTGTCCCAGCAGCAGTGCCGTTGTCCATGCCAGTGCCGTCGATGTCCTCGACACGCTCAATGGCACAAAGCAATGTTGAAGCCAGGATCAAGCTTCTCTGTGGGGCCCAGTTCCCACTCAAGAGGCGCTTCATTGTTTGCACCGTAAAGTCACCCGTCTGGCCTGTCCCGCACTTTCCGTGGGTCGACAAGCCCGCGCTGCTTTTCTCTAGCACCTCACCCAGCGCCCCTCCTCCAGAAGCGCATTCCGCAATCAACACCGCCCGTAAAGAGGCTAGTTGGTTGAACAAGGACGTGATCGCAGCGATCTCGTCGGAGTACGTTTGGGCCGGCCGTGTACTCCACGGCCTCATCGAACGCCACTCAACTGGCATAAGCCTGGCTTTGAAACTGATCGTCTCCGTCCCAACCATCGGTCTTCTGCACAGCGTACCAAGGAGCCCTGAGGTGTGGGCCCTGGAGAGGATGTCTCTCGACTGGCGAACGTTCGTGAAGTGCTCCGGAGGCTCAAAGGCAGCAGCCACAGTTGAGTTGATCCTCTCGAAGCTATGTCCCTCGGATTTTGGATTTAGGCACTTTGGGGGTGCTGAGTTTAGGGTTTTAGGGCGGGCTCGGGGTCTTGGGGCTATCGGGCTTGAGGCTGGGGGAAACCCTAATGCCAAAACCCTCAACCTCACACCCTGAACCCGAAACCCTAAACCCAAATCTTGAAACGCCCACCTCGATGTCCTGCACGGGCTCATGGCTTTCCTCCTGGAGCAACCGAGTGGGCTGTATGCAGGGTTTCGGGTAAAAGGCTCTGGGTTCAGGCACCCAGAGAGCCCAATGCCCCTGAATTAAGGAATAAGGGTTCCTTAACGGGCTCCTTAAAGGGATCTTTTGGGGTTCTATAAGGGAATCAAGGAATATGGCTAAAATTAGATAGGGCTTCATATTATGATTTGTGCTATATTCCTTAATTAAGGGGTACTGGGCACTCTGGGCAGTTTTGCCGAAGGCTTTGGGATTTGCTTACAGGGTCAGGGGACTTCCTAAGAGGATGTTTAGGATTTAGGGTTTAGCGGTTTACGGTTTAGGGTACAGAATTACTTATCAGCCAAGCTGAGGTATAAATAACCCTACATACTTGGTGCCATGATCTGTAGGTACCTTAAACTCGTAGGCTTAAGGACATTTAGTCATTTATAGGGTTTTAGCATCGGTGGTTTCGGGCTGAGGCTTTAGCATTTAGGCACCCCTCATACACAAACCTGCCTCCGTTCAAAGGCTTCCACAATAATGAAGAACCCTGGTTAAGAAACCCTCCCCTCAAGATTCAGAACCTTAATGGCATCCAAAAGCCCTCGGTCTTCTAAGTGCCTTCGTATTGATCCCGATGATACTCTCTGTCACGGGGTGGCCAACACAGAAGCACGAATACTGAATACTTAAACTAAGGTGCTGGGTGACTTCTATGCTGAAAAAACATCGGGCACCCTAGGGAATACTTACTATCTTCCCTGATATAGGAGCATGGGTTTTGAGGGGAGCACCCCCGAGGAGACTGAAAATTGTTCGAAGCATTTCCTGCCTTCTCGAGGCTTCCGGGTTTAGAAACCGAGGCTCTTCCTTCTTCACGGCCCTTCACAAGAAAAAATTTTTGGTCCGCCCTGGGAACCTTTCTGGGCTTGCCAGAATAGAGCTGCGACATGTGCGATAACGGCAAATCCAAAAATCACGAAGCCCTTGGCCTTGAGCTTTAAACCCCACTGAGGGGCCCAATACAGTGTAAACAACCCTAAACCCTAAACCCAACACAACCATGTAAACCCAAAACACCCACCACATGGAGCTCTGAAGTCTGAGGACCCACATAAAGACCCTGTGAATGATAGGATCCTTCTGTAAAAACAGTATCTCCATCTTTACTTAAAGGAGCTCGTGCCTTAGTGCCTTAATCAATAAGGCTTTAGTTAAACAACTTTCGCTGTAACCACTCTTTCACCAAGGAAAAGACTTGTAGCGCTGCTTCCGAAGTCTGAGCAAACTCTGCAAAACCTAATGCATCCCTGTATCACCCTGTAGAAGCCCTTGAACTGTAAGGTACCTTACTTCCTCAGTGCCCTGATCATGACCATAAAACCTAAGCCCTAAACTGTAAGCCCCAGGACACCTCGAGCAAGCCCTCCCTCGCAACCGCAGAGTGACTTGCGTCGATCCTGAGCGAAGACTTGTCAAGGACTGCATCTTTGTTGCTGATTCAGGCACAAGAAAGCATGAAGAACAATGTCAAGAAAACTGATTCAAAGGGCCAGATCAACATGAGAAGTGGTGGCAAAGGGCCTGTGCGATCCGCTGCCAAGACACGGCCCACTTGCGCTTGGAGAAACGCCTGTGGGAGGGCTCGGCTTCACATCCCTACGGTGCTGGCAATCCCAGACCTTCAACTACCAAAACCCATCTTTTGTAGGGCCCCCCAATAACTTCTACAACCATCAGAGCCGGTTTGAAAGGAGGTTATGGTAGATTCTTGGAAGAGCACCTTCTCCAGGAATGTCGTGCATGTGAGGTGACGCATGACCACCAGGAGCAGATGGCAGTGAACAGATCTGGGCGTTGGTGTCGCGGAAGAAAGCGGCGATTAACGGCCCACGGACCATGGCTAGAGAGGCTCTAAGCTGTCTTTGTTAAGATAGGCTTTCTTCATGTCTTGGGGCTTCGGGTTTAGACTTTAAGGTTCAAGGTTTAGGGTCTAGGGCAAGGGCTGTATCTCCTGGTGGAGGCCGCTAAGTGTGTTTCTGAATGGGCTTTCAAGGGCGTTAATTAAACCCGAAACCCTGACACGACCTGAACCCCAAGAACTAAACTCTGACAACCACAAGGGTCCATATGTCCAAATAGTATATACAGTATATACTCTGGCCTTCAAGTAACGTAGTCCCTACGTAGGTAGATTGGGGCCGAAGTATATGTTACTAGGATACCCAGTAACCGAAGAATAAAAAGGCCTCTCTTTTTGGTATTGGGTAACTTTATAAGGAACCTAGGACTACAAAAAGGGAATAAGGGTACTACTGGGCATCCTAGGTTATTTGTTTACGTGGACCCTTAGGGTCCCCTCACTGCCTCCGAGTTTCAGGTCCTCCATCAAGCCCGAATAGAAGTGGATGCTGCATGTCATGACTTGAGGCGAACTCGTCCCTACCCAAAGGCCCCAAAGTAGTTCCTTTTTGGGGTTCGTATACAGAATCTTATTAGGTAATCCCAAAAAGGAACTACTTTGGGGCCTCTGGGTACTGCTGAGGCTCGATTTGCGAAGCTGCACCCCGTAGATCCTGAAGTAAACCTTCTACTCTGCCTCAAAAGATTGATGCGGCACTAGTTTCGGCATAACTTGGCTGGCCACCTACATGGACTTTGAAAGACATCGGAAAATTGCTGCGGGAGCGCGAACAGGGACGCAGACAGAACTGTGCTGAAATCCACGCATGTCGAAAGTAATCCTAAACCCTAAACCAGGTAACACAAAAGCCCTGAACCTTAAACTCTACGCCCTAAGCCGCTGGAACCGTGAAACACCAAAAACCCGAAGCCGGAAGGCTCCGGTTAAGGGCTGAGGGTGTACAGGCCTGAAAGGACGTCGAGCTTAGCGGTTTAGCGAATTCGCGACGAGAGGCTCAGGCGTTTAGGGGTTTTGGGTTTAGGGTTGGGGTTCTGGGGTTTAGGGCTTAGGGTTTAGGGTGGTTTTAGGGTTTGCTTCCGGAATTCTGTGACAACCTTTCCACTGAGACGGCAAACAACAAACTTCATACTTAAGGATTTAGGGAGTAGGGAGTTGCAAGATCACACCCCAAAAGCTAAGCCAAAAGGCATCCAACCCCAAACTGGACCCTCACACATAAAGACTCAAAACTAAATACAATCCTAAAGTCCGACAAAACGAAGAACCGCAAAGCTCTAAACCCGACCTGTAGCCCCAAACCCCACCTGTCGCAGGTTATGACCCCTGAAGTTAAGGGGTTTTGGATGGCAGGTAAAACCCAAACCCGGAAACATGTAAAGACCTCGAAGCAGAGCTGCAACCACCGGGGCTTCTGGGCACTGCCTCCTTGGCTGGCGGACCTGGGAGGCTGTTTGGGGTCTGGGCTATTTACAGGGTTCTTAAGGGGGTTTATTTACTATACTGAACTTAGAACCCTAGCAAAAATTACACTTTTAGCTGTTTCTTAGGGATTATAATAACCAAAAATAAAAAATATTTCTAAGTACCCCTAAGTTCAAGGGAAGGGGGGATGAGGAAGTTTAGGCCTACTTTTGGAGCAAGCCTAACTAAGGCTCCGGAAAAACAGAGGGGCTAATCAGGGCCAGTCAGGGAATACTATAGCGAAGTGTTCAAGACCGCCCCTACAAGGTTGAAGAGTCAGTTCATATGCGAGGGTTTAGTATGTAGAGTCTAGGGCCCTAAACAAGCAGACTGTTTAAAGACCTACGCAACGAAATCAGAACAAGGAACCCTAAAATAGGGTCCAGGTAAGGCTTTGTAGGCGAGAAGCGCATCTCCTCCACTGCAGGGGCTGCGGGCGGCTCCTCACCCTTGAGCAGGGCCAACTCTCGCTGAAGCCTGGGATGTGCTTTTAAGCCTGTGGGGTGAGGGGTTCCGAGATTTGGAAACCCTAAACCCTAAACCCCTAAACCGCTTTTGGATAGTTTTCGGTTTAGGGTTCAGGGTTCCTAAACTTGGAGAATCCTTTTTTCGGAGAGTTTTGTATGTTTGTAGGTTCTAGAAAAACACTGGACCAAAGAGTAACCTAGGAATACAAAGGGTGGAGCCTGAACGCTAAAAAAGGGAAAAAGGGCGGACTCTAGGTCCTAGAACATTACAGTGCGGGGCTCGTAAGGAATTTATGGAACTTCAATGAGATTTTGATGGAGCTTTAGAGATTGGGCTTCGCAGTGTGTATGTAGGTTGCTAAAAATCTGAGGCTAAGGGTTACTTTACTTTATGGGTCGATATTCTTAGTATGGATCTCACTATTCGGGCTTTCATGTCTTCAAACTCTCGTCGCGCTGCAGCCCAAAACCCGAAAGCCAAGAAGCCTCGACCCCAAACCCTACTTGGAGGGTCGGGGGACTTAGTAAGTAGGTAGTAAGTAGACTTATAAGTACCCTAAAAGGGACCCTACTTGGGGTTATGGTACTTATAAGTCCCTAAAATAACCAGTTACTAAGTCCCCCGACCCTCCAAGTAACCCCAAATAACCTACCTTAAGGACTTGTTTGAAGAAACCACCATATTAGGGAACCCTCAAAAAGGTAGGTTCCTTGGGGTCCAGGTACACTATGAGGCCCTTTAAGCCTTAGACCCTAAACCCTGAGCCCCTATACCCTAGGATTTTTGGGGGTTGTCCCAGGGCTTCAGGGCTCTGTCGAACTGTGAGGCTTCCAATTTTAGGGGTGTAGGGGTTTAGGGTTTAAGGGTTTAGGGGTTCAGGGGTTTAGGGTTTAGGATTTAGCGTTTAGGTGTTTAGGGTTTAGGGTTTAAGGGTTTAGGGTTTAGGGTCTAGGTTTTAAGGGGTTAAGGTTTTGGGTTTAGGGGTTTAGGGGTTTTGGGTTTAGGCTCTAGGTTTTAAGGGGTTAAGGTTTTGGGTTTAGGGGTTTAGCGGTTTTGGGTTTAAGGTTGAGGGTTTAGCGCTTAACGGCACTACTTGGAGGTTCATGGGTAGCTCCCAGTTGGGCTTATAGGTCGGATCACTACGTTTGTAGCCTTTATGAATGGACGCATAAAATCCAACCCTTAAACACCCATGAACCTCCAAGTAGAGCTGCTGCGATTCAGGACTTTGCAGGTTTAGGGCCAAGTGCCTCGGGTCATCGGAGAGGCCTACGGTTCAAGACTGGGATTCGGGCTTTGGGGTTCAGGGATTAGGGATGAGGGATTAGGGATTAGGGATGGGGGTTTTAGGGTTTTAGGGTTTTAGGGTTTGGGGTTCAGGGTTGAAGGCTTCAGGGATTGCGCTCTAAACTTAAGCCGTGAAGTCTTCTGGGTTCGCAGGGTCCAGATACCTTCAAACCTAAAGTACAGAACTAGCACAGCCTAAACAAACACAATGAACAGAGAGACTCCGACTGCATCGGCAAACTACTCTGACAAGACTACGCGATCACTTTGACTGGCACAGCACCATGAAAATACAACAGTCGTAGCAGCAGTACCAGCAAGAGTAGAGTAGCCGGAGACCATGAACCCTAAGAACCCCAAAAGCCCACTCAGCCCTGTAAGCACCTACAACTCAACCATAAACCCTAAATCCTAAAACCCCAAACCCAGCAGTATCAGGTGGTGGTGATGCTGCTGCTTTTACCCCCAAAAAGGTATAAACCGATAACAATCTCCCATAGACAAGTGTAAGCTTTCTTTCAGCTGCATTGGGGAAACTGTTATCCCCCAGGGTGCAAACTTTCAGTTCCTTCGGGGGATAATATTCTCCCCGCAAGGCAAAGTATATTCATTAAGCTACTAAACAAGCGGTGGAGCAGCAGCAGCAGCAGCCTAAGCCCTAAACCCGAAGCCCTATACCATAAACCCTGAACCCTAGGCCCTAAACCCAACCCCTGAACTCTGAACCCTAAACCCTGAACCCTGAACCCTGAACCCTAAACCCTAAACCCTAAACACAGGTCTAGCATTTCAGCTCTTGGCTTCAGCGACTCCTCCCGATGCTGTTGCAGCGCCTCTGGTGGTTTAGGGTTTTTTTTTAATGCAGTGGGCCTTTCTCTCCGCCTTCGACCCTGCCTTTAACAGGCTTGTTTTAGGGTTTTAGGGTTCAGGGTTTCTCTCTTCTTCAACAACCGGGCCCCAGAAAGTTCAAACTTTTTAAGATAGAGCTGATATATAAGGCCAAAAAGTTTAAAGTTCCCCGTTCACTATCTAAAGTTTAGGGTTTAGGGGTTTAGGGTGTAGGTTTCATGTTTGTTGAGGGTTTGGATCTGGGATTCTGGGCTGGAACAAGCGATCGGCATAGTGCCAGGGATTTCGACAGCCTACATCAAACCAGCCAGACTATTGAGAAATAAGCGAAAGTATATCAACATGAGACTATGCTGGAGCAGCATTTCTCCTAACCGAGTCAGAATCGATATGTATATGGGTGGTTGTCAAAATGAGGGTCCCTGTTTGGGTCCTTATTAAAATACGGCACCTTATATTTAGGGTACCCAAAAAGGGACCATAATTTTGACAACCACCCATATAGCGTCTGAAACACCACAGCCTGAATCCCAGATCTGGAATACTGCACACAGACCGATAACTGCAGCTATTGGAAAACCTTTGGGCTTTGCCTTTACAACTTAGGACTTTCCGAAAACTAGGATACCTTAATTGGGGTCCTAATAATAATAAGGTACCCCCCCCCCCATGTACCCACCGGAAGGAAATAATAACAATCCTACTATTTGGGGTACTTTATTAAGGGGCCCTGTTTTTGGAAACTCCCACTTAGGCCGATTGCATTTCAGGCTTGCCTCTTGCTGCTTCTTGACATCTCCACGCAGCGAGGACATCTCCTCGAGTGCCAGTAGCGGTGTTCATGGTTCAGGGTTCTAGGGTTTAGGGCTTCGGGGTTCTAGGGTTTAGGGCTTCAGGGTTCTAGGGTTTAGGGCTTTAGGGTTTTAGGGTTTAGGGCCGGATGCAGGAAATGCAGGTCCTGGCACGACTGCCCGCATGAAGTCATGAAGGGTTCTGCCGAGTGACCATAGAAGGTGTACAGTACAGAGAATTTCAAAAGGAGAGGCAGTGCTTCGAGGAGACCACACTGCATGTTTTCGAAGCTCGAGGCACCTGTGCTAAAAAATGTACCCTAAACCCTAAACCCTAAACCCCTAAACCCTAAACCCCTAAACATACATCCTAGACCCTATATATACCGTTTTTTAATAAACCAAGGAAGGGCTCCAGGGGATGGATATCTTGGGAGTGCGGACACCTTCTGCAAAAACCCTAAACCTAAACTCTCTACCCCAACTTCTCATAATTAAAACCCTAAATCGCTAAAACCCTGAGAATTCTCCGTTATCTCCCCCCCCCCACATCCGGAACAAACTACGAAATCCGACTCCTGCTGCTGTCGCTCCAGGCGCCCGAGATGCTCATTGACCTCCAAAAAGTTTACAAGCTGGGCTCCAAATATACTACCATTAAAGATTAGGTCCCCGAAACCATAATAGGATGGTCTTTGGGACCTAATTCCATAATGGTAGTATATGTGGACCCTCTGGGTAATTTAAAATGATTACCAATTAATAATAGGGATCTTTAGTAGATAGTATGGTTTCCTTGTTCTGGTAGCTGAAGAAAACTCCGTAACAAGAGCCCAGCAAGGCATAAGGAACTTGATCTGGGGTTTGGAGTTTAGGGTTTGGCTCACCGCACGTCCCACCTTAACAACGCACAGACAAGATTCCTAACTGGCCCTACATACATTCACCGCAATCCCAAATGTAAATCCGCCGCAACAAGTCTTAAACCCGGCCTCCTCGCGCTTGTTCTTTAGCCGCTCCTCTGCCATGTCGTGTCGCGTGCTGGTGCAGAAGGTTTAGGGCTGTTTGGGATTTCAGGGCTGTGGGCCGAAGATAGCTTCAGGCTTTGGATTTCGGGGACCATGTTCTGGGGTTGCAGTGACCCATCAACAATCCTTCATCATCTGGGCTACTGTAAAGGAGGTTGTTGAATAACGGAGCTACTACAGAAAACAAACCATAGCATAAATCAAGGTCCCTGTGTTGGTAGCTTCAGTCAGGTTCCCCAACAATCACCCAGTAATCAAGGGCGAACCACAAGGCTTGGAGGAACAGCCTAAAGAGTCGACTCATCCAGATTCTCGGGCGCAGGTTTAAAGCTTCAGGGCTCAGAGTTTGCTCGCTCCGTGCTTGTTTCTTTGTCTTTCCAAAGTCTGGGCTCCGGGGCTTCAGGGCATGGAACTTGGGGGCGTAGCATCCGTGGCTTAGTTCCAGCATCCGTCGAGGACGAATGACTCCGAGTGACGCTTTGAGTGATGTAAAAACATCAGGGAGTTTCCGAAAATTAGGGGTACCTATTTTGGGGTCCTTATCATAAGGATCCTACTATTTAGGTCACTATATCAGGGTCCCCTATTTTCGGAAACTCCCATAAAAGGCTGAGATCTGGCTGTCGTACATTAGCTTGTGGTTTTTAACCTTAATGTAGGAACCTGATTAACAATTCCTTTTCTGAATCCTACTATTTTGGGGTTAAAGGCACAGGATTTCTAAATCAAGTTCCTACATTACATACGACCCCGAAAGTGCAAGCAGGTCGGCTTTACCCTGAGAAGACACCGTTCCACAGCAGGGATCGCCTAAACCCTAAACCCTAAGCCCAAACCCTAAACCTTAAACCCTCAAGCCTAAACCCTAAGCCCCTAAACCCTCAACCCAAAGACCTAATCCTAAACCCTAAATCCTAAGCCCTATGAGCCCTAAACCCTAAATCCTAAACCGGTCTTCACGGGTAGGCTAAACCTTTCGGGCGGTCCTCCTGGCGCTTGGCTGCCTCGAAGAGACGAAGCTTCGAAGGCTCGGGTTTCCCCCTAAAAGAGCTCCTTTTAAGGTGTTTAAGGTATCCCTTACCTTAAAGGAATTTTTTAAGGAACGCTTAAAAGAACCCTTAAAAGAACGCTTAAAGGAAGGCTTCTTGAGGGTACCTGTAAGGGTTCCTGTAAGGGTTCCTTTGAGGGTTCCTGTAAGGGTACTTTTACCATTAAGGGTTCCGATTCAAGGGCAAAGAAAGAATGTAAGGGCTTCGGGGTTTGAGGGTTTCGGGGCTTGTGGCTTTTACCGGATGCATCTGTGAGTTTTGCATTGAAGGTTGCGGATGAAGGGCTTCAGTTCAGGATCAGGATGTAGGGCATAGGTTGGTTACTGCCCCTATACAGTAACAGCCTATAACAGGGCTACTACTAAGCTCCTAATATAGCTATATTATGAAGACTATCCAACTGTTACTGAGTGGGGGCAGTACCCAAGGCATAGGGTTTTGGGGGTTAGGGGTTAGGGTGCAAGGCGTTTGAGTTTTAAAAAGGCCTGAGGTTGAGGGGGCCGGGAATTCCTGGAATGGAAGAAGGGCGAGAAGGGACCCCTCGACCGTGAACCCCGGGTCCTTAACCCACATGACCACGGGTGTGTGAAGAATAGTACGGAAGGGAAATCCCAAAAAGGCACGGTCCCCTAGTAAGGACTGTAATCGAAGGCACGTGCCTCCTTTATCAAGAAGTCTTGTGATTGCCAATATGTTCACTGCACGCTTATGTCTCAGAAAATGACATCAACTCGGATATTCTTTGTATTATGAACAGCAGGGTTTAAAATGCAATTGAGCTGTGCTAGCACTAAGCATAATCGGCAAATCCAGAAAACTGCGCACTAAACCCCAAAAGTCCTAAACCCTGGAAACCCTAGAAACCCTAAAGCCCTTAGAGATCCAAACCTTAGAATCCTAAACCCGGTAGTCGCAATAAGCCCTGGCAGAAGGCTTCAATGCCGACTCTGATCTCAACTCTGACATTCTTGCTTAGTGGCTGAGTACCCTAGCCTCACTGGCCCAAAACCCAAGGAAATGAAAGGTGAAACTTTCAGAATCGGCTACCTTATAAGAAGCCCAAAGTTGAAAAGTTGAGTCTACAGCCAATAAGTAGACCAAACATTGTAAACCTTTTCAAGTATGGTAGGAGTATATAAACCCCAAAGGGTTGAAGGTTACCTACTCAACTCGACATTGCAAAAACCAGCGGCTCGGGGGCCTGGACCTAAACATAACCTAGGAATGAAAAGGGTGCCCTCTTTGGTTTCAAGCGTGCTATAAGGGGAACTTAAACCCCTAAATAAAAGCCTACTCTGGATCCTAGATTTGGAGCTTCTGCCCAAGGGGCTTTCGTCACAATAGTTTAGGTGGTTCTCTAAATAAGGGTAGCACGGCACCCTTACAAACAGGACCCTAAAAGGGACCCGAATTTAGAGATCTACCCAAACCCCTACCCTCCTAGAAACTCCAAGACCTGCCAAAGTTGATACAAACCTTGTCAAAACCCTGCTTGGAGGTTCGTGGGTAGTTCTAAGTAGGGTTTATAAGCAAGGAATTGTCGTTGTGGCTTATATTAGGGAACCTATAAACTCCGGTTCAAGTGCTCAAAAACCTCCAAGTCAAGACCCTGACTAGAAGATCCGGCATAGAAGCCATATGTTTAAGATTTAGGGTTTGGGGGTTTGGGTTTAGGGCTTAAAACCTCATGCGACTTCATACCACAAAAGCTCCCGCAACCCTAAACCTTAGACCCTAAACCCTATACCCGAGACCCTAGATCCCAAACCCTGAACCCTAAACCCTGAACCGTAAACCCTGAACCCTAGACCCAAACCCGAGACCCTAGGCCCTAAACCCTGAACCCCTGGCCTCCTCCTGTAGGACTCGATCTTTCTCTGCACCCTCGGCCAGGAGTTTGTACCGCGCAGCCTGGAACTGCTCGTTTGGTTTGGGAAGTGGGGGGTATAAGCATGGCATTCAATATAGTAAAACGGACAGATAAAACGACATTCCAAGTATCTTTTAGCTTTACCGACTACGTTCCCGGTCGCCTGAGTAGTTGCTCGTTCAAGGTACTTCAGAACTGCACATAGAACCTAGAGACTCCGTTAACAAGCATACATGAAATCATATGCGGATCCTTCATGTGATGTCATACGCTTAGGGGGTCACACGTTGATATCTGGCCGTCTGTGACTTAGGGCACTCATTTTAGCACACATTCCCCATGCCATCCGCGACATCCGCTTTGGGATCCTACTGCGAGTGCCAGACCCAGCGGTAGACGTAGTCAATGAGACGCCCGTTGCACGAAGAGGCGAAATCGCTGTGAATAGCAGGGTTTTGGGCATGCTTGCAAACTGGCATGAACACTTGTGACAGCGCCTCGTGTTGCTGAACATCAAACATCCTCCTGCAACATGCTGCACAAAAAAGCAAAGATGTTGCAAATAGCAGGGTTTTGGGCATGTTCGCAGATGTCCTGAACACTTGTGACCGTTCCTCGTGTTGCTGAACATCAAACATCCTCTTGCACATGTTGTAAAAACAAATTTACACCAGCGAAAACGCCGTAAATAGTTTTGGATCGGTTTGTGTGACATGGTCGTAACCATCCCCCTCCCCGCTCACCCCCAACCCCCTGTGCCCTCAAATAGAAATCACCGAAAGATAACAGAAACCTACGAAAAGCACACGGCCAGATACACGCGTGCGTGGGCTTAGGGCTTCAAGCCCTCAGCCTACGCTCGATCCAAAATCCCTCAGCGGCCTGAGCCCCCGCAAAAAAAACGATGGCCATGAATTACAGTATAGTCCCTGAAATCATCATGCGAAAACCGCAGCAAAGTGCACTGGGTCCCACCTGAGGGCCCTGAATCCCCAACCCTTAACCCTGTAACCCTATGTATCCCTTGTAGAAGCCTTAGATAGGAGTTTCCGAAAATAGGTAGTACCCTAAATAGGATCATGATTATAAGGACCGGTCCTTCGAGATCCCTTAAAGGATCTGTAATCGGAGCCCATGAAACGAACCCGGCGGACCTCCAACTCGGCTTCCGCCATCTCCTGCTGAAGCCGATCCTTTCCGTCTTTGCATTGAAAGGTCTAGGGTTTAAGGGTTCAAGGGTTTAGGGTTTAGGGGTTTCGGGTTAGAGTTCTTGTAGGAGTTTAAGGATTTAGGGTTTAGGGGTTTAGGGTTTATCTTTTCCGTGTTTGCTTTGAAAGTCTACCTGTAGCCGAAAAGACCTACCTTTTGGGGATTAATATGGTTTCTAAGTCTAGTTTCTTGAAAAGGTAGGTCTTTTGGCCCACATGTAGGATTTACACTTCTGGGGCCTAGGGCTTGCTGGGAAGAAAACTATAGTTATAATTTGTCTTAGGGAACTTGTATCCCCGTACTAACGTCCAAATAGGAACAATAGAAAGTCAGGGTTCGCAGTTTACTTCAAGGGAATCTGTGGCTTTGGGCTTAAGGGCTCTAGGCGCTTGGCCATTTAATGCCAAAGAGCTTGGGGGTTTCTGGGTCTTTCATTCAGGCTACGGTGCGCTGTAGGGTTTGCGGGTTCAGAAAGGGTGCTTATAGAATTTTTTGACTCTGCTGATTCATGTCTGAAGAGTTAAGGTTTTCGAAGAAGTGTGTGCGAACTCCCCGGCAGCCCCGGAGGGTCTAGAGTTTGGATTTTAACGAATCGGATTGGGCTTGAGGGTTTAGAGCTACGGCAGCTACGGGTTTTGGATTTGGGGCTTAAGGGCCTTTGGCATTGCCTAGAGTTTAGCAGAAGAGCTTTTGTCAAGTTTGGGAGATCGCGAGGAAGGGGGCCAAGGGGCATGGACGAGGCATCGCGCGACCCAACTATGCGTGCCAGGGAGCCCACCTATGAAGCCCAGATAGACCTCTAAGACTTTTGGCGCTATGCAACACCCTGGATTGAAGAAAACAACATGTGACGAACACACGGCACATTAAACCCTAAACTTTAAACACCCAAACCCCAAACTCTAAGTGCCCCTCCCCGCTTGCAGCATCCCAGTCTGCAGCGAGCTGTGCCGGATTCGGCGGCACTGTCGTCTTGTCATTTAGGGTTTAGAAGTTTCAGGGATTCATAGTTGATGCCCTCGTGGTTGCCGGATTTTGTCCAGCAACATTGCATGGAAGTATCATCCACTTTCCGGTCCTGGGCGCATCCTTGAACGCAGCGGCACCTGCGGTACGCCTGAGACTCCCTGACATTCCAGTGTCCCTATTAACGAATACACTTTAACTCATACTAAGGATCCTACTGTATGTAACTTGAGGTATATTCCTTCATAAAGGGATAATGGAAGGTTTGGGCTTGTCAGAACTTATATCATTTTTCCCCCAGCTCGCCTGCTGCATCTGTCTCTTTGAACTCAGAAACTCCAATATCCCCCAATTCGGGAATATACTGTAAATTGTAGTGGGATCCCTAATATGATTTAAGGAATATTCTTTAATTAAGGGATATTGGAGTTTCTGGGAACTCAGACGTCAATTGACGTCGAAAGGCGTTCGCATCTTCCGGCAAGGCGGTCTGGTGCTCAGTACCCAGACCCCCGGGAGGATCTAGAAAGTAAATCCCCTAATTTGGGGCCCTGTACCACTAAGGGTATTTTATAGGAACCCCCATTAAGGGATCTACTTTTTGGATCCCCCCGCAGGTCTGGGTAGGGAATGGGGGAATGGATCCCTAAAGAAGCCCCTGTATGATCCCCAATAATAATCTCCATAATCCATTCCGCCATTTTCTAAGAACCAGACCGAAGGAGGTCGATTGCTTTGTATATGGGAGTTTCCGGAAATAGGGGACCCTAGTATAGTAGGATCCTCATTATAAGGACAATAGTACCCTAAATAGAAGCATCCTTACTATAAGGGCCCCCAAAATAAGGTACCCCTACTTTTCGGAAACTCCCATATTGCTGCCAGCCCAACGAGGGGCTCTAGGCCCTCAAGCCGCTCAGGGTTTAGGGTTTCGGACTTCGGACTTAGGGGTTAGGGTTTAGGACTTGGGAATTAGGACTTGGGGTTTAGGGTTTCGGACGTAGGACTTGGGGTTTAGGACTCGGGACTTGGGACCCGGGGTTTAGGGTTTAGGGTTTCGGACTTAGGGTTTAGGCTTTAGGACTTGGAACTTAGGACTTGGGGTTTAGGGTTTAGGGTTTCGGACCGTAGGACTTAGGGTTTAAAGGGGTTAGGACTTAGGACTGGGGGCTTAGGGTTTAAGGTTTTGGACGTCGGTCGCAGGGTTCAGGGTTTGGGGTGACCCTCTTCACTATCCTCAGTGGTCCGCAAGCTATGGAGATGAGCTTTTCTTTGACTTGCACCTTGCGCAGCATACTCAGCAGGCGATTTTCGTTGACGACATCAGGGCATCCAGTATGTGTTCATGGCTGGCCAAGTAAGGTTAGACTACATCGTTAATTCAAAAGCTTGACATATACATGAATAAATTGAATAACGCGACGCCTTTAAACCACCACAAAGTACACAAACCGCATTTCCGAAACAAACCTGCAAAACCCCCTCATGCCATATAAACCTCTCAAAAACCCTTCTTCCTTGACCCGAAATTAGTATTCAGCGCTAACCCTCAACCCAAAGCGAAAGAACATCCTAGAGAACATAGCCCTGAGCTGAACGATCCAAAACAAGCCACCTTTGCCGGTCTACTGGCTCGTGGTTGGGATAGAAATAAACATGTACATTTCTATTCCTTTATTGGGTCGAAGTATCCATAAAAATGTAAAAAGTATCCAGAAAGATATAAAAATGCTACCCAAGTATGACAGGTCTAGGGATCCGGGCTGCCCGGTCTTTCTCCTCTTGAGCCTCGCAACAAGGGCTGTCGCAGGGCCGTTTAGGGCTCAGGGGCTCAGGGTGTAGAGTGTAGGGCCAGTGTAGGGTTTGGGTCTGGGGTTCCGGGTTTAAGGTTCACAATGTAGGCTTTAGGCTTGTTGACGGTTCGTTACCAAACCAACTCTCAAAACAGGGTCCGGCTTTTTGACTAGATAATCATTATTAGCGAAGGTTCCGTGGGCTTGTCAATCACGTTTCATGGCTTATGGAATCTTGCAGGTTTCTTGTGGTGCTCTGTACGGCTTGGGCTTGGTGAACGAGTTCTAAGCCTATGATGTACAAACCGATTTTGATCAGACAAGAACCCTGAATATCACGTAAATGACGTTTAGGGCTGAAGGTCTAGAGTCCAAGCCTGAACTCCTAAATCTCTTAAACCCCAAACCGCTGAGATGCGCTCCTGACACGCAATACTGTGTAACCTCATGGTCGAAAGCAGGGTGGCCTCAGTTCACGCAACTCCGGGCGGGCTTCTTGGAAAATCGGAACGAGATAGCTTGGAGGTGGCGGAGGTTCGCCTGGAGCGCCTGTCCACTTTGGCATGGTCCCGCTGGCCGCGCCGATTGCTGGCAATTGACCGGAGGTGCTCCCAGCAGCTGCCAACTCTGCACTTCCCATTCCACTGGTGCACACGGCATGGGGCCAAGTGGAGGTTCTTAGGCGTGCACTCAGCAAGAACTGATGGTGCTGGTTCCTTGCGCGGATCAGCTGGCGAAGCAGGTCCTGGCAGGCGACGTTTGTTTTGGAAAGCCTTCCAGGCACGCACCAGCTCGCCTCGAGGTGCCGCTTCAATGGCACCACCTCAGGCAACGACCCGAAGCTGTTTCTCTGCATCTCTTGCTCTATATATCTCTATCTCCCTCCCACTCGCTGTAACATATTGGTTGTATACACATACATACATGCCTACCTACCTACCTACCTCCTCCCTCCATCCTTCCCTCCATCCCCCTCATCCGACACTTCATGTGACCCCTGTTGTCCCTCTTCACCTGCATGAGACCTTTGTTGCCCTTTACCACCAAGCAAGCCATCGCCGATCTTGAATCAAGGTGTCAGCCACAACCGAAGATGTAGTAGCACCCGCCCGCGAACCACCACCCAAATCATGAGTCCTCCATTACCTGATCGTTCCCGGCTTTGCGTCGTGCCCTCCATGCTGGCAGGCTCTGGGGATGCATGACGATGGCGTCGATATCGCTCTCCTCAACCCCTTCATCCACCATGCTCGCCTGGATGCTCAGTCGAAGAAAACCCGAATCCCGCATTTGTAGTACATGTTTGGGCACAACCCTTGGCTGATCTGCAGATCCAGGTGCCATTTCAACTTCAATGTGGCATCACTTGCGTGTATGTGTAGTTAGGTTTGTGCTGGGTGCATGGCCATCCTCCATCCCTGCTCAGAGCAATTCTTACAACCAGCAGATCCAAACTGCCTCCACGGCGCTGGCCTCGCTTCCAAAGCGGGCCCCCACCTTTCCTGGGCAGCCTCGTGCTGTACAGGTGCAGCTGCTCCAGGAAGGGGTGGAACCTGTCACTCCCCAGCAGCGACTTTTGTCTTCTGGCCTCTGAAAGTTTATGCCCTGCAAGCTGGCCTCTGGCAAAGATCCGTTGTAAGCTGCCACGATGGCTTCCAGTTTTTCCCTCTGTTCCGGCGTGCTTGCTTCCCGCACATGACAAGCACATGCACAAAAAGAACTACATGCGAAAACAGACGTGCTGCGAAAATGCGAAATTTGTCCCTCTCCCGAATTACACCTCCTGTCCTGGTCGGCCACGTCGGTGAAGCTCTGCTTCTTCCATTCGTGATGAACTGGCAGGTCTTCGCAAACTTCTATTCCAACGTCCACCAGGCTGCCAAAAGCACAGCCCGTCTTTGCGAGCTGCGGTGAAATGCGGCAAAGCTGCGGGCCGAAACCACACCTCGCCCAAAAACCGTTGGGCATCCTCGTCCTTCGGCTTGAGGGCGAGGCTCTGGCAAGCCGCTCCACTTCGTGGAAACGTGCGGTGCCTCCGCCACTGCGGTGGAAGGAACCGTCAGTCTCGATCCAGAGGCCACTTGAGCAGGGCTCGAAAACCAGCCCGCCCAAGATGGATCCTTCCAGATTCCTGGTAGTCCACGACTTCCAGGAGGTCGTCCTCGACGGCATTGCTACTGCGTGTTCGACCGCGATCCGAACGGCCCCTGCAAAAGACGGCAGTCCCTCGCTCCGCCATTTCTGCGACCACACCATGGCCTGTTGCCAAAGGCTGCACGTTGGCTGGACCCACCCAGCAAGAAGATGTCTGGGGAGGTTTAGGGTTTAGGGTTTTTCGGAGTTTAGGGCTTAGGGTTTCGAAGAAATCCTCATCTCAGATCCAGAAACATACAATGCCCGAACCCCCAGTTTGAAACTCCGAAGCCCGAATGCGAGCAGGAAGCCTACCCTCCCGCCATCCATCCATAGCTATATCTATATCTATATCTATATCTATATATCTATATCTATATCTATATATCTATATCTATCGTTGCATATGTAAACCCAAACACAATTATTTGGCATTCTGATCTTATGCGGGCGACGAGCATGCCGAACCCAGCCCCAACAGGGAGGGTGCATGGCCATGTTGTGGCCCATGCCGCCCACGCCAGGGTTCATGGTCATATGCTGGCACATGTGGCCATGCTTGATACGTCGGGTTGAAAATCTGTCTGCTCATCGGGTTCTATGAGCCTCAGTGGGGAAAAGTTGGGTTTTGTAGGGTTTAAAGACTTAGCTGAAGCATGTGGTCACATGGTAAGCTGGGTCATCAGCAAAGCAACTTATCATGCATGGTTGTACTTATCCTAAACCCTAAACCCTAAACCACTTATCATTATGATAGCCGTTGAAACTCCTTGTAATAATTCCTGGAACCTCCACTGTGGCCCCTGCTCCGATCAGCATCGTAATTCCTAAACCCTATGCCCGAAGCTCCCTTAAAGGAACCCTAAAACCCCGAAACCCTCAACCCTAAACCCCTAAACCCTAAACCCTAGACCTCGCAAATCAAAGACGGAAAGGATCGGCTTCAGCAGGTCTCTATAATGGGCCCCTTGAAGGAACCCATACTGGCCAGCCCTGCGTTTCTCCTAGGGCCCCGGGCGCGCTGCTCGCTGGAGAGATGCTTGGTCTGAAGCTCCTACGACTCGAAACCCAGAAACCGGGTTTGGGTTCGAATTAAGGTTTCCTTTACCTACGTGTCGGGTATCATGGGGCACTAAAGGTTAACCTTTTGGGTTATATAGGGATTTTTTTTTAGGGACTATACTACCCAAAAGAGGTTAAAGGTTACCTACTCTGGCACTGGGGGGTCCCTTAAGGGATCTACAAGGGTTCAATTCAGGGCTCCATCAAAAAAAGGACGACTCGAAGCCCAAAAAGGCGATAGGAGCGCAGAAGGTTTAGGGCTTTTAGGATTTAAGGTTTAGGGATTTAGGGTTTAGGGTGTAGGATACGGTACTGCATGGGGCCTTAAGAATTCGGCTAGAGTGTTAGGGTATACTATTCTGTAACCAGACTAAGGAATTCCCAAAATGGTACTGGTAATTAGTGAAACCACTGTATAAAGCAGGCACCCACTAAGTATGCGGTGCTTTGGATCGTCAAGGCCTCTCAGTATCTTTGGCGTGGATACAGGTTAGGCGAAGACTCGAAAGCGCTGCCCAGTATGCTTTCAGAGTGAATGGTCGAGCGTCTATTGAATTGAAGTTCGGGGCCTTCGGATGGCTTTCGGATGTTGGGGCTCAGCATGTTGGGCAGTGCGAGCTTGGGGTGTTTTTGGGTGCTTACGGTTGGAGGTGTCACGTGTCAGGGTCTGCGGCTAACCAGCTGCTATAAGCGATAGTGACTAGTGCCCCTTCATGGCACTTGAGAGCCTTGTCTGCACAACATGGCCGAGTCGAAGGGAACCCTTAGAGCGGGAGCCCTAAGGTGAGGCCAACTTCTACTTTTCAAGACGTGGCCTCAAGGCAGACTCTTGGGGCCTTAGCAGTTGGTGACCACATGCCGCTCTACCCCAAAAAAGGCCTTGTCTGCTTGGAAGGTGGGGGGACTTGGTAAGTAGCTAGTAAGTAGACTTATAAGTACCCTAAAAGGGACCCTAATTGGGGTTTTGATACATATAAGTCCCTAAAATAACCAGTTACTAAGTCCCCCGACCCTCCAAGTGGTTATGAAAGCCCGTATGTCAACCCAAGCCGCAAAGGCGGGCACCTGCACCTTGAAAGAAAGTTCCGTGAGGTTCAGCCTCGGCGTTTGTTTGTGGGGTGCTTTTAAGCTTTTGGGCTTGTATCCAGCGTCTATAGAGTTGTATCACGGCTCCGGGCTTCGAAGGCATTTGCACTTGGGATGTTTGGGGTTTAATTAAGATCTAGTAGACAAGGGTCTGCACTCTGGGTTTCGCGTTGATGAGGATCTGTATCCGACAAGGTTTACCTGTGACGGGTTCTGTCTCCTGCGGGGGCTTGGAGGTTCAAGGCTGCTACAAACACGCCACAGGAGAACGAGCGCAGCCCTAAACCCCAAACCCCAGAGCCTGAACCCTTAGCCCTGGAGCCCCCTAAACCCTAAACCCTAAACCCTAGCCCATATGATGCTTTAGCCGCTCAGGCGCTGGGCCTGTGCAGATTTCCGGCACCCGGGCTTCAGGCAGGCGGCAACAAGCCTCCTACTTGGAGGTTCACGGGTAGTTATAAGTAGGGTTGTAAGACCCCTAATACCGGTTATAACTATAGTTGTCCTACTTATAACCCTACTTCTAACTACCCATGAACCTCCAAGTAGGAGGGGGCTAGGCCGCCAAAAGTATACCGAAAAGCTCGGGTTTTAGGATTTTGGGCTTAGGGTGCCATGACTTACTTCCTTGTAGCTTCCAAGCATAAAACCCTACAAAGGATTCACACGCACGGCCGAAAACCAAAACTAAAACGAAACACGAAGCCTAAAGGGTAACGAGGCCTCGGAAGGCTGAGTTCTGCACCCTCCTACTTGGAGGGGGTGAGGCGGTTGATGATATAAATCCTGCATTACCCAACATGAGGAGTATACCATAATTCCCATAGTTTCGGGTCCTTTTAAGGTAATGCAGGATTTATATCATCAACAGTAGAGGCTTAGGATGTAGGGCCTAGGGGGATAACACGGAGTTACAACTTACAACCAAAACATACGGAAACTATAACCCACTTATAACAACCCATGAACCTTCAAGTAATCCCTAAAACAGTTGACGTAGCTATGACCCTGGCTCAACCAAGTCTGACGGGAGCTGAAGGAACAAGGGCACCCTGAAATACATCTTAAGTACTACTTGGAGGGGGGGGGCTGAATAAGCAGCTTTTGGGTAGTTGTCAAAATTAGGGTCTCACTTTGGACACCCTAAATGATAGATGCATTATATTAGGCACCTAAAAAGGACAACACCCATTTCATCGAGTTATAGTCCCCCGACCCTCCAAAGTAGAATCGCTCCATCCAGTCCTTAAGAATTCTTTGAGAAGGTTCCGCTACTTTAAAGATCCAGTTGGAGATGTTGCGTAGTTATAAGTATAACTAATACTTATAACCCATATTTGGGGACGTATAACCCCACTTATAACCACCCACGAACCTCCAAGCAAGCACTGAAGATGACGCACGTACAGATCCTTCAGAAGTGCTGAGAAACTTGTGACATCCTTGCTGGGACCCTGGATAATCCTCTAAAGACTCCCGAAACCCTAAACTCCTAAACCCTAATTAAACCCCTAAACCCCCTAAACTCCCACACCCCTAAACCCTGAACCCTTAAACTCGTACACGTCTATACCCCTAAGCTCCCACACCCCTAAACCCTAAACCCTGAAACGCCTACACGTCTATACCCTAAGCTCCTAGAACTCCTCATCTCCCACTGTAGGAACCTAATTAAGAAACCTTGGGCCTTTATTAGGGTTTAGGGTTTAGGGATATAGGGGTTTTCGAAAATTGGGGGGTACCTTACTTTGGGGTCCTTTTAATACGGATCCAACGATTTAGGGTACTTTACTAGGGTCCCCTATTTTCGGAAACTCCTATATGAACCCTGCTATTTTGGGGTTACAGGCTCTGGGTTTCTTAAGCAGGTTCCCACATTAGAACTCCTAAGCCCCAAACCCCAAAGTTAGGGACTCCTTCGTTACCCCCGAAACCCTTATAGGACCCTTTATAGAACCATTCAAGCACCCCCCTTTAAGGGAGCCCTTTAAGGATCCAATAACCTACTTGTCGAGTATCATGGGGCACTAAAGGTTAACCATTTTGGTTAAAAAAGGGATTTCGTAGGGACTATACTACCCAAAACGGTTAAGGGTTACCTACTCTATCACTACGGTTGATGATATAAATCCTGCATGACCCATAATAAGGAATACCCCACAACACTCATAGATTAGGGTCCTTAATTAAGGTAATGCAGGATTTTTATCATCAGCCCTAGGATACTTGGAGGGTCGGGGGACTTAGTAGCTGGGTTATTTTAGGGACTTATAAGTACCATAACCCCAATTAGGGTCCCTTTTAGGGTAGTTAGAAGTCTACTTACTAACTACTTACTAAGTCCCCCGACCCTCCAAGTAAGGACCTCCTTAGATCTGCCGTACTTTTATGGCACCGCGGGGCTGGAAATTTCGGACAGCCCGTTGGGCTTCGTCGATCTCCTGTTGATGACCCGAGCCTGGGGGGCGTATTTAAAGGATCATGGGACTTAGTAAGTATGGTTATATGTGCCTTAATTGGGGCTATAATTACTTCGTACTTGGAGGGTCGGGGGACTTAGTAAGTAGTTAGTATATAGACTAATAGGTACCTTAATAGGGACCCTAATTGGGGTTATGGTACTTATGACTCTACAAAATAACTACTTACTAAGTCCCCCGACCCTCCAAGTAGAGGTGGGGCCAGCTGGGTTTAGGGTTTAGAGTTTTTGGTTTTGAAGTTCTGGGTTTAGGGCTTAGGGTTTCAGGAATAGGGTTTAGGGTTTAGGGGTTTTGGGTGTAGGGCTTTAGGGTTTAGGGGTCAGGGTGTAGGGTTTAAGGTTTAGGGTTGAGGATTGCGGGGTTGTATCATAACCAACAAGCTTGCGCCTGCATGCCAGCAGTCCAGCGCAGGAGTAGTAGGACTAGGGGAAGCCGGGGTAGCAGGAGGAGAACGAGGAGTAGGAGGAGGAGTGGGACGTAGCAGAAGGGGTAGAAGGAGGAGTTGGAGATTGTAATAGTAACGGTAGCAGCAGTAGTGGTATCATGGCAGTTTCGAAAGACCCTTACGTATGCATCCCATATACCAGTGTGGTCATGACTAGTGAACAGGGGCCTATAACCCAGCCAATCCTGCAGCTGAATCATGTCAAAAGCCACTGTTGCCGGCAGTCGCAATGTTCAGCTGCCAAAACCAGCCAGGAAACACAAAATCCAAAATCATCAAGCCCCGTGAAACCTTCCAAACCGCTCAAACTCTGCACCCAAGAAGCTCGAAAGCCTAAACCCTGAAACCTCAAACCTTACACCCTGAATCCTGAATCCTGAACCCTGAAACCCTACTTGGAGGATCATGGGACTTAGTAACTGGGGTCACTACTAGGGTAACTACACTTATAATTGCTTATAACCCCAATCAAGGCACTTATAACCATACTTAACTAAGTCCCAGGATCCTTTAAGTAGCACCCTAAACCCTAAACCCTAAACCCTATAGACCCCTTTAAGGAACCCTATAGATCCCTTTAAGGAGCCCTTTAAGGAACCATACTTACTAAGTCCCATGATCCTTTAAGCAACCATACCAAAATCCCTACTCAGCCCTCGAGTCCGAACCAAGCGCCTGCTTGTCCGGCCTCCTATGGGAACTGAAGGCTAATCTTTTGGAATAGAATGTAGGAACCTGATTAAGAAACCCTGGGCCTTTTTTGGGGGCTCCTTATATAGATCCTACTCTTCGGGTGGTTATAGGCCCAGGGTTTCTTAATCAAGTTCCTACATTATAGGGTTTAGAGTAGCTACCCTAAACCCTAAACCCTAAAAGAAAGTTAAACGTTACCTGCTGCGAGGACCCTGTGCACTGTGCTGTGGACTGGTTTCGAGCAGCTCGACCAGCCTCTTCTGCGCCTGCTCTGGACGGTTCTCGGAAGCACATATATATATATATATATATATATATATATGTATACAAATGAACAATAATTATGATGATGACAATGAGCAAAAAAATATATATACATATATATATATATACATATGTATGTATGTATATATATATATATACGTATTCGTGTACATTATATATATATATATATATCCATACATAAAACCATGCAAGCTAAGGCATCTTCTCAAACTTAAACTGGCGGGCACACACCTCACTGGGTCTGGGCTCCAGGCCCGAGCAGGGCGATTCGGGCTCGAGGACCCCAGAGAGCCCAAGACCCCTTAATTAAGGAGTATGGGTTCCTTGAAGGGCTCCTTAAAGGGATCTTTAGGGTTCTACAAGGGAATTCAGGAATAGAGCTTAAATCACAGTATGAAGCCCTATATAATTTAAGCCACATGGAACCCTAGGTATTCCTTAATTAAGGGGTATTGGGCTCTCTGGGACTGCGGGTGGAAGTTCCGCACTGTTCTACATGGTCGGGTCGTCTAATATAGGGGGCCTTAATAATTAGAATAGGATTCCTTTGAAGGGGTGTATAAGGGGCTATAAGGGATCTATAAGGGTACTACTATATAGGGGCCTTAACAATTAGAATAATTAGAGTTTTGGGGCCCATTATACAGTTATAGTTATAATAAGGAAACCCCAAAATAGTATAGGTAATTATTGAGGCTCCTATCTTATGTTAAGAACATGTCTTGGATACCTGACCCAAGCATGGTGCGATCGCAACGGCGCTACAAAGCAACATGGAAGGACTCCTAACAGTTTTCGCAGTGGAAGTCTGAAGGATTTGGGAGTTTCCGAAAATATGGGACCCGAATATAATACCCTAAATGGTAAGATCCTCACAATAATGGCCCCAAAATAAGGGTACCCCTTTGGGCGTGCCAGAACTTAACACCCTCAGCCCCAATGCAGAGAGGGGCCAGCCTCAGGACTAGTGACGTGACCACTCCGCTATTTTCTACGGCCCTTGTGTAAGGGTTTAGGATTTAGGGTTTTGGGTTTGCGTAGAGTGGCCCCTAAACTCAGTCTCTTTTCTATCGTCTCAGCTGGAGCTGGCAGGACAGGGCAGGGCAGCAGGGGGCAGGGCAGGGCAGGGCGTTGCCGGGCAGAGCAGGGCAGGGCAGGGCAGTAGGCCTTGAGTTCAGGGTTTAGGGCAGGACTGATGGAGAATGAAGAAGAGAAGGTTCAGTGTACGGTGTACGGATTTGCTGACTTGGGGCAACACTTACACAACTCGGGGGCTAAGGACCTCCCGGTTGTCTGTGTCAGAAACGGTCCGGAGCCCCATAAAACAGGAATCGCCGCCGCCAACCGGTGCATTGCTTTTGGATGAAAGGGCCTTGCAGGCAAGCATACAACTACGCATACAATCAAATTCTATACACCGACACAGACACACAAACACACGCACACATTATGCCCTAAACTTGAAACGGCCTTTAAACCCAGAAGTCCCAAACCTGGCTCACTTCTGCAACAGCCTGAGGTCTCAAGGCCCCAGACACCAGGCCCCGCTACCTGTACCTCATTTCATATTGTACATATAGCAATCATACAACCCTTTGCTAACTTATCAACACGAACCCATGCAAACGGCCGAGACCCCGACATATCTTCCCCATGAGCCCCAAGCCCTGAACGTACACCCTGCAGACCGCATCTGGCTAGGGAGCCTTGAGCTCAGCATCTTCATGCCGGCGCTTCAGCTTCGTGATCTGTTCCTGTTACGCTCTTGGTTTCGGGCCTCAGGATTTTGGGTGCACTTTGGGATCTTCGTTGTTAAAATTCTGAGGTTAGGTGCTGGCGCTTCAATGCAGAGCCGGCTTTCAGATTGAATGTTGACGGTTGAAAGCCACAACATGGTCCAAGATTCAGTTTTGTCCAGACAAAAACATCTCCCAACAGCCACACGCGATAACACCCTCGTCGGATGCATAGTTTTAGTACCCAACAGCTCCAGGATGATCCCTGAAGCTCTGACTCAACGTGCGAACCTACCCAGAGCCACAACTGGAACCGAAACATCCCTAAACCACGTTGACTCGAAGTCCCAACTCAAAACGGTTAGTCCTTTCGCGCTCCATGTTAAATTTCGGCGGTGACATGAAGGCCTGCATGTTTGGGGGAATCTTCGGCCTCAGCAGCCCAACGGCTTGGCCATGATGATCATGAAGAGGAGGAGGAGCAGGAGCAGAAGCAGGAGAAGGATGAGGATGACGATGGTACCACAATGGTGATGGCGGCGATGATAATTCTGATGAAGTGTCCAGCCCTAGCATTCGAAGCAATAACTAACCCGGTAACTACCCACATGCACATCTCAACCATCAGCGGCGCAAACAGTACTAGCTGACATCTGTCATCCAGACCAACGCTGTGCAGAGTGTTGTGAGCAACTGGCATTGACTTTGGAACTTTGGAACCAAGCCCTAAACCCTAAACACCAAAGCCTAAAACCCTTAACCCTAAACCCCAATCCCTGAAACCCGAACCCTAAACCCCAATCCCTAAACCCTGAACCTTCAACCCAAAACTTCGGCAAGCTGAAGGCATTTCTCGGGTTCACATGTGCTGGTTGCGACTCTGTGCCACAATATGATGCCGATGCCATGCGGGTCGAAGCGCTTTATTTCAGCAGCCGTCCGTGCTGCCAACGAAGAAGACAAACTCCCGAATCCTTGCATCCGACACAGCAGTCTTGTATTGTTGATGACCACTGGAACTTCCAAAAACAATTTGGACTGGTTTGCATGGACCCTCTAGACCCTTGGGTCTTGGAACATGGGTCTTTAAGTAGCAGATACCTGGAGATACGAAAGGGACATCTATCAGCCAAAATAATGGGTGCACTTTCATCAGGCATTGTCACTATATAGACCTTGAACCCTAGAAGCTCAAGCTCCCAGTTGCGGTAACAACCCGAAGTGTAAAAACAAAACCAAGCTTGCGACTAATCCGCGATGCAAACCCGAAACAGACTACATAATCTGTTCGGTCAAAAGGGTTCAATTGATCCCAGAGCACTGCACTAGGCAGTCTTTCGTCGTCAGGTAGCAGGATATCTTAAGTCTCATGCGGGCTGAGTATCCTCAAGGCCAGCCCAAGCAAGGAAGCCAAGTACTTCCAAGTAAAGCAAAGCTCCTACACCGTGTGCCCAGACCCCTGGGAGGATCTAGAAAGTAGATCCCCTAATTTGGGGCCCTATACTACTAAGGGTACTTGATAGGAACCCCCACTAAGGGATCTACTTTTTGGATCCTCCCGGGAGGTCTGGGTTAGGACCAGGACAGGGTTGAGGTGTAGGGCCTGTAGGGTTACTTGGAGGTTCATGGGTACTTATAAGTAGGGTCATAAGCCCCCTAATATGGGTTATAAGTATAGCTATCCTACTTATAACCCTACCTGTAACTACCCATGAACCTCCAAGTAAGCTTACGCGTAGGGCACTGTAGGGTTTAGGGCTTAGGGTCATCAATAACGGCTCTTGAGGCTCCCTTGAGCATCTAAAGCCAAAGGCTATTCCCCAAAAAGCCTTAACCCTAAACCCTAAAGCCCTATGCCCTAAACCAGAAACCGCAAAGCCTTAAACGCTAAACCTCCAAACCTTGCCACACAAACCCGAAACATCCGGAATCTGCAGCCACCCACGACAGAACACGAACACAACCTGACCTCAAGACATTTCGGGTCCTGTGGCGATGTCGGAATTTCACATGGGTTGTGAAGGCATCATGCTCACGACAGCCATCAAAAAAAGGCAAACCAGAGCATGTCCGGTCACGAGAGCAACTAAGACTGATGAAACACTATGCCAACAGCTAGACTGCTGTAAAACGGCCCTGAGCCGAAAGCCCTGTCCGAATCCCGGTGGGAAGCCTCCTGTCTTGTCCCGACATGGTAACACCTATGACAACAGCTGCATGGTAATTAAGGGTGATCTATGTACCTACCTGTAGCTAAAGACCGGGCAAAGCATGAAAGAATGGTACAGCAGGGACTCTGGAATTACTCTGTAAGTAACCCTAAGTTCTAGACCCTAATTCCTCCTCAACTAAACTCTAACCCTGAAGCCCTGAAGCCTAAACCCTGCACCCGAAACCCCCGAAACCCCCTAAACCCCAAACCCCTAACCCCCAAACCCTAAACCCTTAGAAATCCCTTATAGTAACCCTTGTAGATCCCTTTAAAGGAACCCCCAGACCCCCCAAACCCTAGCCCCCAAACTTCCCTAAACCCCCGAAACCCCAAAATCACGAGACCCGACTTCCTGCCTCCAGGGATTTTCGTTCTTTGGAGCTGAGACCGCCTCTCTCTTTTTTAAGGAAAGAAAGGCGCACTTTGAAAAGTTACCTTTGAGGGTCCCGAAAATTCTACATTCGGATTTATAATACTGAGAACCTGCACAAAAGTAGGTCAGAGTAGTTCCGTTTAAGCCTATATCACGACAAGATGAGCGCTTCACGGCTCACATGTTCGGGGTTTAGGATTTACCCTAAGACTCCAAATAGCCCAAAGTAGGTAGCATTTATAGACTTTAGACCCCAAAGTAGGTACTATTTGTATACTTGGAGTCATGGGGCTAGAGTCATTTAGAGTTTAGGGTTCGAGCTTCTCGGTTTAGAAACCCTAAACTCTAAACCCTAAACCCCTAAACCCCTAAACCCCTAAACCCCTACGGCTGTCGGCTTTTGGATTAGGAGCCTCTTCGTTTGGGGAGCCATCGACGATCCTAATGTAGGGTTTAGGGTTTGGAGCCTGCATGATTTGAGCACGGCCTTGGCTTTCACCCAGAAACTCCGAAACTCCCTCATGAAGCAATGTCACCTGAATTTTTTTTACCGCAGCTTTTCTGATTCAAAACCCTAAACCCTAAACCCCTATACAAGCCCTAAACCCTAAAACCCTAGAGCCTAAACCCTGAATAGGGGCTTGGAGTCTGGGTAGGTTCCGCTTCGCCCCCACCGGCCTCCATCCTTCTCCAACTTGGGAGCCTGGTACACGGTCATCGAAAAAAGAGCATGGGTTTAGGGTTTGGGGGTTTAGGGTTTATATAGGGGTTTAGGGGTCTAGGCGCTTAGGGGTTTAGGGGTTTAGGAGGTTTAGGCGTTTGGGGGTTCAGGAGGCTAGGGACTTAAGGGGTTTAGGAGTTTAGGAGTTTAAGGGTCTATAGGGGTTTAGGGGTTCAGGGGTTTGGGAGGTTTAGGCGTTTGGGGTTTAGGAGGCTAGGGGTTTAAGGGGTTTAGGACGTTTAGGAGTTTAGGAGTTTAAGGGTCTAGGGGTTTAGGGGCTTAGAGGTTAGGGGTTTAGGGGTTTTGATTTGAGAGGTCTACATGTAGCCGATAAGACCTACCTTTTTAGGGCTACTTATGACGGCTTCTACAGACAGTTCCTTCAAAACGTACGTTTTTGGGGCTGCAGGTAAACCCTAAACCATCAACTTCAGGTTTAGGGATTTGGGGTTTAGGGCCTGGGGTTTGGGCAGTTCTCTAAACTAAGGTTCCCTTCCAAGGTAGCTTCTTTTCAGGCTGCTGCAGTCTTTGGGGAGCCTGAAAAGGGAGCCTAAAACACAGAACTACCCACACACGGATTCTGAAACTTCAGGTTTTGGGCTTTGGGGTTTAGTGATTAAGATTTGGGGGTCTTCAATATTTCTGTAGGGCCCTATGGGTCTCGGGGCAAAACGACCGAAGAACCCGAGATTGAACACTCCTTCAGCCCGGAATCCGATAATGCATACAACCTTACGTTTAGCATTTTTGTTTGGTTATTAATTACTAGTCTCATGTCTGTTGTCATTGTTGTCGCTGCTGTCAGTGTTGGTATTGTTGTTGTGATTACTATTGTTGCTATCATTATAACATAGCTAGCCTAGGCGCCTCCATTTCAGCTAAAGCCTCAACCCCAAAACCCTAAACCCTAAACCCTAAACCCTAAACCCTAAACCCTAAAACTAAGGCTCCCAAAGAAATCGGACATTCTGCCGAGACTCGAAGGAGTCTTCTTTCTCATGCAGCTCTTCTGCACCACCATGGACCTAAGGGTTTAGGGTTTAGGGTCTGAGGGTGTAGGGTTTAGGGTTTAGGGTTTAGGGTCTGAGGGTGTAGGGTTGTTGAGGGTTTAGGATTTGGGGTTTAGGGCTTGGGGGTTTAACGGTTGAACGCTTAGGGTTTCCAGTATAGGGTTTAGGGCACCAAAAGCCCCCTGACCAAACTCGACTATGTTATAATTCGATAAGTCTCCGAGTCCCTTTATCCGTACATGACTATGTTATAGATGGTTGTAATGTCCAACTCTCAAAAAAAAGACAAGTTTGGTACTCGAGTTGTGAGTCCATGCGTCAGTTAGCTATACTAAACTTAGGTTTAACATGGCTTTCAGTACAGCCTCACACTGTGCTCGTGGACCCTGCCGGACACATCTTTGCAGGGTTATCGAATCTGGGTTTAGGGTTTGGGGTTTAGAGCTTATGGCTTGGAGGTTTGAGGGGTTTCAGATTTTGGGCTTTGGATCCAGAACTCCACCTAGACCCTGCAGGGCATAGAGTATGTAGTTTAATGAGTTCAAAGAGCGGTAGGTTTTGTCTACAGAACCTGAGCCCTACTCCCTAAAGGCGCCACAACTTCAAACGCGGGGCTTCTAGGTTTCGAGAACCCTTGGATCAGATTCGCGGATCCTTGGTCATCGATCTGTCTTGGATGCCTAAGCCCAGCACACAACTGAAGTCGTAGCCTGCCTGTATTGAGCCATGCCGACATTTGGCATACCAGAACCTCAAATATACGCTCCAATAGATAAATGAACTTCAAACCCCCAAAGTTTTGCCGTACCACTGCCTAGACACCCAGTTTTCAATCCGGTTTAGAGCGCAGCGCCGCAAGGCTTAGTTTGGAGGTTAAGCTCTGGTCGTTTAGAGTTTCGAGTATACCCAGAGAGCCCAATACCCCTTCATTAAGGGATATAGCTTAAATCATAATATGAAGCCCTATGTAGTTTAAGCCATATTCCTTCATTCCCTTATAGAACCCCTAGAGATCCCTTTCAGGAGCCCTTTAAGGAACCCTTATTCCTTAATTTAAGGGGTATTGGGCTCTCTGGGTATGGCCTCAGGGTGCTTTGCTGACAACTCATAAAAACCCTTCCGAAATTCAACCCGAGTTCGCAAAAGCAACTTTGGGAAGACGCGGGCCTGTGCAGAATGCATACCTGGGTGTCGCACTCGCTTCGGTTCACTTTTGCTTTTCGGCTTTGCTGCGTCCTTCCGCGAAGCTTGGGTTCCCTAAACCCTACGCGCTAACGGGTTTAGTGAGGGCCGTTGGTGTTCAAGTTTAGTGTTCAACCCTAAACCCCTTAACTTTAAACCCTAAGCTCTCAAGGCCTGAACTCTCAAGCCCTAATCCATGGTTGAAGGGACTCCGGGGCAGGGGTGGTGGCTTTAAGGTTCACGGGTACTTCTAAGTAAGGCTTACAAGGCTCGTTTAGGGATCTATAAGGGCTCTGTATGGGTTCCTATGAGAAGAAGTTCATGCGTAGTGATAAGTAGGGTTAGAAGAAGGATAACTAAAGTTGTAATCGCAACTCTCGGACTGATAACCCCACCTATTGATAACTACCCATCAACCTTCAAGTGGCGAAGGTTGCCAACAAGAACACTGTGCACAACCCAAAATCTTGGGGCTCACCCAATGAAGAGAGGACTGTCTGTTGTAGGTGTTTGGGCCAGTGTCCGCACTCCATGCATTTAGACATCAGAGCAGTAGGAAGACTTCATGATGCCCAAACATCTACACAAGTATTGAAAACACCATACGGTACGTCGCCTGCGACTGTCACCGATGCGGCTATCGTGATCACTTAATCGTGTTTCAAGCGAGTGACCTTTGCTCTGCGAGTAGATCCGCACAACTTCATCCAAGGAGACGGGGTTCACCGGCAAACGGGGCGAGCCCTCGCGCAGTTTCTCCGGGTCCTCCAGAACCTCCACATTTTGAAATGCAGCTCGGGGTGGCCACGGACCTCCGTCAATACATCGGATCGCCCATCACGGTCCAGGGTCCTGTGTGCTCTGTGTGTGTTGGCTTCTTTAACCTTAACAACCTACCTTTTTAAGGATTTATATAAAGAAACCATATTAGGGAACCCTAAAGAAAGGTAGGTTCCTTAGGGTCCAGGAAGAAGCTACGAGCCAACAAATGAGCAGGTTTTAGCAGGGTGAGGCAGACTCTACTGACTGTAAACCTTGCAGCCTACAGTAGAAGTCCCCAAGCCCGAAGCGCAGAACTCCAAGACCCTAAACCCTTTGCCCTAAACCCTCAACCCTGAACCCCAAAATCCCTGAACCCTAAAGCATAAGCAGTACTCCTTCTTCTTTCCGCCTTTCACAAGCCTGAGGCAGCGAAAGTTGTTAGGGCTTCTAGGTCACTACAAGAATTTAGGCCATTATTCTGTTGTAATAGTGGTACCCTTTTTCCTACTATTCGGTTTTAATAAGGGGACCCTAACACAAAAAAGGCAAAAGGAAAATCCTCCATAACCGAGGATACGTCGTACCTATCGGGTTCTATGAATGTTCTGTGGTATGTAAAGAAACTGTGCAGGTTTTGCAGTTTGTAGCGGTCTCCATTGTTGTTGCTTTGCTGGTCACCTTATGGGATCGTGGATATGTGGACGTTGACGAAAATAGGGCAAATAGGGGACCCCAATATAGCACCCTAAATAGTAGGATCCTTATTATAAGGACCCCACAATAAGGTAGCCCAATTTTCGGAAACTCCCATATGTACCTGGTGAGGCCAAATAATAACAGGAACCGCGGTAGAGACGAGTAGATTGAGGAACCCTACGGAAGACCAGGCGAAATCCTTCAACACCCGCCTTGGTTTTGCCCCTGTTTAGGGTTCAAGGAGGTTCATGGGTAGTTAGAAGTAGGGTCATAAGCCCCCTAATATGGGATATAAGTATAGCTATCCTACTTTAGTTTTCCGGTGTTGCTTCTCCGCGGCTTTAGTGAGGGTTGTCATAAGGGCGACTAGCGGAGCTTAAGGATCTGCGGTGTAGGGTATAGAGCTGAAGAGGGTTTAGGGTTTAGGGACCCTAAACAACTTAAGGATCTGGGGTGTAGGGTTTTGGAGCTGTATAGGGTTTAGGGTTTAGGGACCCTAAACTTCCTAAACCCTAGACCCTAACGGTTGAGGGTTCCTTCGCGGGCGCCTGAAGGCTTCAGGAGGCAAGGGTTTTCCGGGCTGAAAGGGGGTCGGAGGGCTTCGGAAGCAAGGCCATAAGACTTATAGTATAAGTATATGTAAGTATTAGGGAGTGGTATAGTTACTATGGTATAGTTAGGGTGTAGGGTCCCCGAATCCTTCAAGCAGGGCTTAGGATTACAACCTTTGGGGTTCGGTTTAGGGGTTGAGTGTTCACGGTTTAAGGTGTAGATTCAAATTTTCCTGTTGAGGGCTATAAGGATTCTTGAATTAGGCTGTAAGGCCTGAAGGGCCTGTAGGGTTAGGAGAAGTTTAGAGTTTGGGGGCTAAGGGTTCGGGGTTTAGGATTTCAGCTCGATTGGGGTAGGGACCGATAGTGCTAAACTCTACAAACCTAAACCCAATATGAACCCGAAATCTAGACACGATAGAAACCGTAACACCCTATACAAACCCTACAGGGAACTCCAGAAAGTTGGAACATGGTTTCATGGTAGGATACCCTATAATTTACCATAGAAGGGTTAGGATAATCATATTCCAACTTTCTGACTTTTACCTTAAGCCCTTTATAGACCCTAAATGGGATACCCTTCTGATCTTCTTCATACCGGTACGTTGGCACTCCGAGATTCCAAAGCCGCTTACTTCGGGAATAGACCTTGACTTAGGGTTTGCGGTTTAGCTTAGGGATTAGGGATGCTTCATATGATTATGGTTTTGGAGTCTCAGGAGATATTCACGAAGTCTTGACTATGTGGCGGGAAGCAACTACCAGGCAGCCTAGCACTGGCCATACATCATAGCACGGTTCCTACTACAACTTCGGGGATGATGTTCCTTTCTTGGGGGCTCGTGGGCTGATTACCCTAGCCCGAAAAGGTTTAACCTTTTCGATTATGGCAGGGTTATATAAAGCCCAGTTGAAGGTTACCTACGCAGATACTAAGCTCAACGAAACCCCAAACCCTAAACCCTAAAACCTGAATCCTAAACCCTCAAACCTAAATCCTAAACCCTAAAACCTAAATCCTAAACCCAAAACCTAAATCCTAAACCCAAAACCTAAATCCTAAACCCTGAAACCTAAATCCTAAACCCCAAATCCTAAAACCCTAACACCTAAATACCGAAGTCTCTCGGGAGACTCTCTAAGTTAATCACACATTACCATGTCGCATCGCGGCTCCGGCTTTCGGCCTTTAGGGTTTAGGGGGCGGGGGTTTAGGGGTTTTAGGGGTTTAGGGGTTTCGGGCTTAGGGTTTATGGAGTTTAGGGTCTAGGAATAGGGTTTAGGGTTCAGGGTATAGGATTTATGGAGTCTAGGGTTTAGGGTCCAGGAATATAGGGTTTAGGGTTTAGGGCTCAGGGATGAGAACACTTCCGGCACCCGAAGCACGGCGCACAAACCAAAAATACAACAGAACTAGCCGCTACTCAGACGCCATGACCAATCTATACAGATACAGCAAGCGCACTGACATACCCGAAGCCAGGAACTGCATCAACCATAAACCCCAAAGCCCGGAAGCCTAAACGAAATGCGAACCCTTGTAGTCATGAGTGTATTTGGAGGATTGGAAGACTTCGTCATGCCCCGGAATACTCCTTCAAGTAATTCAGGCCCCTAAACCCTATAAGCCCTAAGCACTGAATCCTAAACCCTAAACCCTAAACCCTAAACGCCTAAACCCCTAAAACCCCTAAACCCCTAAACCCCTAAACCCCTAAACCCCTAAACCCCTAAAACCCCTAAACCCCTAAACCCCTGAACCCCTAAACCCAAAGCCCTAAACCCTAAACCCCAAACCCACGCCGCTAGTTTCAGCTGAGGCACTCCGCCAGTTCCTTCAAAGGATCATCCTCATCTTCGGCGGCCTGGCCGGATGGCTTAGAAGAGCTCAAGGACCATCGCTTACCAACCGGGTTAGAGTTTGGGGTTTAGGGTTTAAGGTTTAGTAGGTTTAGGGTTTAGGCTTTAAGGTTTAGGGTCTAGGGTTTAGGGTTTAAGGTTTAGGGTTTAAGGTTTAGGGTTGAGGTTTTAGGGTTTCCCTCAGCCGGGGCAATCTTGGAGTTTGGGGTGTGGAGGCGGGAAGCCGGTGACACAAGGGCCTTAATTTGGTGGGTTTTGGTATACTAGGTGTCGAATTCCACAGTCCCCAAAAGGATTGAGAATTAGGGCTCCATATTAGACAAAAACGGAAATTACAAATGATCCCAAATCGGCACCTAGAACAATATGCCAACGGGGCAAAAGTATATCAATCCTCAGACCTCCGTCGCAGTGGCAGCATTCAGGGTTTGGAGATTAGGGCTTATAAGATTTAGGCTGATTTAGGGTTTAGGTGTAACCAGGTGGTAGGATTCAGGAATGCCCACGTTCCCGTCTAAACCCGCGAGGCAATGATGTGCCTTCTTCGCTTCGCAAGGATCGAACGCACCATGAGGTCAGGTGTGATCAGCAAAGTATCTACGCGCCTCTAGCCGGAATCGCAACAGCAATCTATGCCCGCACCCATCTCCGTCGTTTATCAGCAAAAAACGGCAGAAATCTCTGCCCAACCCTTAGCCACCCGGAACCAAAAAAGAAGTGTTCCAGGCACAACCCAAAGCCCTGAAACCGTAGTAAACTGCCAGACTCCATGAGAAGATCCGTACTATCAACACCCGGCCCTGATCCCTACAAGAGTCCCATCATACACCCCGGTTTGCCTTCCCGTGACTTAGACGAAAGCCCCTAAATCCGAAGACCTAAAAACCCTAAACAGGTGAAACATTATGAGACCCCATAAGGTCTAAACCCTAAAGGCCTGAACTCGAATACCGAATCCTTCCCAGAGAGCCCAATACCCCTTTCAGGAATATAGCTTAAATCATACTATGAAGCCCAATAAAATTTAAGCCATATTCCTTCATTCCCCTATAGAACCCCTAGAGATCCCTTTCAGGAGCCCTTTAAGGAACCCTTATTCCTTCATTAAGGGGTATTGGGCTCTCTGGGTAAACCCTGAAACAGGCGACCGCCTCCCACAATCTGGCTGAAGCAGATGAAAAACTCTAAAGGTCTAAGATTTATACCCTAAGGCTCTAAGGACTCATGTATTTAAGGCTTTTGGGCCCAAAGACCATACTACATAAGGCTTTTGGGCCATTTTGAACCAATTCTGCAAAACCCCTTAACCCCACCTGTACCCTAAGGAACCTAACTTTTGTAGGGTTCCCTAATATGAGTTCTTTATATAAGTCCTTAAAAAGGTAGGTTATTTGGGGTTAAGGTAAGACTCATAGGGTTTAGGCTTTTTCTTCCAGAAGACCAGAAACCACCAAAAGACCTTTGATGAACCCGCTAAATTCTCAAGGACACCATTTACAAACATCTATTGAAAGAACCTAAACCCTGAACCCTAAAACAACCGCGAACCCCGAAACCCCTAAACCCTAAACCCTATCGCAGGAACCGAGTCTGAGAAGAGGGAAGCCTCTGTGTCGTCGTCTGCTTTGAAGAGGCTCTTACTCTTCTGCTTCTCCTCGAGGTTGAGGGTTTGGAGTTTGAGGTTCAGAGATTAGGGCTTAAAAGGTTAGGATGTTTTCGTTGAGCTCCTTTTGTCCTTTTCTGCGAAGTTTAGGGTTTAGGGTTTAGGGCTTTACGGGTTTAAGGTCGAGGGTTTAGGGGTGAGGATTGAGGGTTTTGGGCTTAGGGTCCTCGAAGAAAGCAGATTCAGTCTGGCGGTCGCAGGCTAGGTAAGGCCTCTCGGAAACCCTTCCAAAAGGCTGCTTCTGCCGTATTTTAGGGTTTCGGGTTTAGGTCATCTCCGGCGGTCGCGTCGAAGATGGCCTTGACGGACACGCTGTGGAGCAGCTCTTCGCAGACCTTGACGTAGTGCATCCCTTATATGATTTAAGGAATATTCCTTAACTCCCTTATAGTACCCTTATAGATCCCTTTAAGGATCCCTTTAAGGAATCCCTTAAGGAACCCTAGGAGTAAGGCTCGTTTGCATTGCCGAACTTTGGTCTTCTCTCATCGGAGTGGGGCGTGGTGCCCCCCACGGCAATCCGCCCCTTGGGACCAAACAGTTTGGCCTTGTCCGACCCGGAGAGCACAAACATTTTGTCATACGGTGGCACCGGCGCCGCCTGAATTGCTAGGCCATGTGAGCTTCCCTTGAAGTGCAGGCGCGTCTTCTTGGCAATGTTCAATCCGGATGGTTTAAATTTAGGGTATTATAGTGCTTTGGTTTAGGGCTAGGGACTGCAACACAGAAAAGGACCTCGAGGTAAGCCATTAAGGGAATATCCCTACAAATGGGGAAGGGTAAATGGATAGTGTCTGGAAAGTTTCTCTGTCCCGATCCGAGACCCTACATCCAATTCTTGGATCCTGAATCCGAAACCCTAAACCCGAAACTCTCAACCCTAAAGCCCTAAACCTTAGACCCTAAACAGAACTTTTAAACCCTTAACCCTTAAACCCTATATAAATCCAAAAATAATCGAAACTCTCAAACCCCTCTGCCGGCTGCCTCTGCAGCACGTTGGGCGAGCTCTCGCTTCGAGGGCGCCCGGCTCAGCACATCGGCGATGGCCTGCTTCTCATAGATTCCAATATCCCTTAATTCATGAATATATCTTAAATTAGCGTAGGATCCCTGATAAAATTTAAGGAATATATTCGTTGATTAAGGGATATTGGAATCTCCGGCTGCTCACACTCCTAGAAGGGCTCCTTTTAAGGGCTGAGAGTTCCTCGTAAAGAGTTTCTCAAAATCTCGAAGTGATTCCTTTTGCGTTTCATTTTCAGGGGTTCCTCGAAAGACTTCTCCCTAAAGCCTAAACCTTAATTCGAAGATTCTTATCAGGGTTCCTTTAGCCGCTCCTTTTCACGGTTCCTTTCCGAGTTCCTAGGAGCTGCGATGGCCTTGGGTTTTGGTTTTGGAAAGAAAAGGGGTTTAGGCCGTAGGCTTTACGGGTTTAGGGGTTAGGGGTGGGGTCTGTGGGTATTACTGTTCCTTCTACTACGTACAACCATGCTTCTTCTAGCTGCACGTAGTTCAGCAGCAGGGTCAGGAACCTGATGGTTTTTTTTGTGAGGCCCCGGGTGAAATGCAATGCCAAGTAATCCCTAGAGAATGTTAGCTTGCTTTTCCGTGTCAAAGTGTGCCGCGGCAATCCAACCGAGTGGTTGTCAAAATCATGGTCGCCTTTGGGGTCCCTAATATAATACGGCACCTATTATTTAGGGTACCCAAAAAGGGACCTTAATTTTGACAACTACCCCACGAGGTGCCATCAGGCGGAGGCCAAGAACATGCACCTTGTCGCCCATGTCAGCTTGTCTTTCTCGAATGACCTCTACGAACAACCCTGCGTACTATTGTCATACGGTATAATGCCTGATGGTATCACCAATATATCTCATGCTAGTACTAGTATCACTGCTCATGCCGTGAATGCTATCGTCACCCATATTGCGAACCTTCTGGCGTGATGCATCCTGTTTCTGTGTTAGTTCTGAGCATGCTCTATTGTCACGACTATGGCAATGATGATCTCCAGACCCCAAAAGCCCAAAATGCTCACCCTTAAATTCTGCATTGAGCCCCTAATCCCTTAACCCTGAACGCTAAAAGGAAATCCCTAAACCCTGAACCCCATTTCCCGAACTCCTGAACTTGGAACCCTTCACCCTCAATATCGTCTTCCTGACAAGCCATAGACCCCTAAACTAGACGCACACAGAACTTGGCCCGCGTTTAGGAAGTGCATGATTTTACAACATCTGTTAGCCTCCTACAGAGCCCCTAAACTCCTGTGACCCCTGTCAAAGGAACCTGGTGAAATCCTGTAAGCCTGTAAGGCACCTTATGACGCCCTTCCCTACAAATACACAGACGTGTACAGAATATGTACATATATATATATATATAACTATATACACTTGTAATATATATATATATATATATGTAAACACACACTGCGCACAATAGTAAGACAGAGTCTGATCTAAATGAAAAGAGGGCCGTTGCCTTGAACTTGTTGCTGGCGGCGTAGCTGGCAGCGGTGTGCCCATAGCTATTTTGGATGTCCTTCGTGGAGCTCTAAAGAGGGTTGCTTAACCCTAAGGCTCAACATGGCCCAAAAGCTTCATATGGCATGGTCTTTGGGCCCAAAAGCTTTATAATATGAGTCCTTAGTGCCTTGGGGTAAGGCTTTGCTACATGGGGCTTTGCCGAGTGCTAGAAGAGTCTGTTCCAACAGGTCTGTAGACGAGCGTTTAATCGGGGATGCATACAGTTTATGAGGTTCGGGGATGGGGCTGGGTCAAGGTTGATCCCCGAGCCCAAACCAATAGATCTCTTGACCTAGACTCTTACTCCTAAACCCGGCAGTGTTCGGCTTTAGGGCTTTGGTCTCCATCCGGTTTTAGGAAACTGCTGACTTAGTCATCTATCCCCAGTGACCTAGGAACAAAAACGGCACGCGTTTTGGTGTTGGGTAGTCTTGTAACGAACCTAAGACCACTCAAAAGGGAAAACTGGCAACTGTCAGACCTAGTACGCTTGGTAAACCTTACGTAAACCTCAAAGCCTTAAACCTTGAATTGGTCCTACTTGTGCTGGAAACTCCACGAACATGCGCTAACGCCCGAAATCACAGCCCTTCCGGTTTTGACGGTATGCCCTCGACCCCGTAATCGTAAGAACTAAAGGCTTTGGGGCTTGGGGTTTAGGGTAAACTCTAAACCCAAAGCGGCAGGCCATGTACGATTGTGGGTTATGGACCTGGATCCCGCAAAAGGATTCACCGAAGGGTGTTGGGGTTTCGGATGGTTTAGGGTTTTGGGGGGCTAGTATAATTGATCGTGCCTTATCCGCAACCCTCCTTGCCAAGGGCACACACCCAAGAAAGCCAGCGAACACGAATTAACCTTGCTTTACACGGTCACAATTCGGCAAAACCCCTGAACCCCACCTGGACGATAAGGAATTCTGGGGCTTCTTACTATGATTTCTTTATATAAGTCCTTAAGGTAGGCCTAAAACCTTCCGGCGTCCTTCCGTGGGTTGGCTTTGAGGAGCTCATGGACCTTCCCGGTGTTCCGCTCTTAGGGTCCAGCGTGTAATGTTTAGAATCTTTTCGGATCCAGGGGAACCCTAAACCGGCACCCTAAAAACCTTAAACCCTAAACCCCTAAACCGGCTCCCTAAACCTTAAACCCTGTTTCTGGTTTCGGCGACGGTCCGGTGTGGGCTGGCCTCTGTGGTTCTCCGGGGCCTCCTGCCGGGCTTTGGGAAACTTAGCCCTGAAGCCTAAACCCCAGACCCCAAATAACACGCATCCCATAATCTACATTGAGGTCGTATGGTTGTTAAATTGAGTGTCTACCCAGAGAGCGCAATACCCCCTAATGAAGGAATATGGTTTAAGCTATATTCCTTGATTAAGGGGTGTTGGGCTCTCTGGGTAGGAGAGAGCACCACCGAATTCTTGGGATTGATGGGTTTGGGCTTCTGGAGCCCAGGCATTGGATGTTGGTCTGAATCCTGGCTCTTCGAACCCCCCACTCCCAAACCCCCTCAATCACGGAATGAACCCTAAACCATGGATAAGGATCCCTCCACAGCTAATTGGCACTTGTCTCTGGAGTTTGTGTAGTCTTTGAATTTGGGCTTTAAACTGGGGGTGGTTCGGGTTAGCGTTGTCCTTGTCATGAAAACAGACACTTTTGTCAAAACCCTCCAAACCTAAACATGCCTTAACTGAAAGCCAACATCGCAACACCTACAAGCGCGAAAACCTTACAAGAACCTCACAAGAAGCGCTCTTGAACCCCTTACACCCTTATAGAACCCTTACAAAACCCTGTAGGAGCCGTAGGCTCCAAACCAGCTACACCCCAAACCCTAAATTCCCAAACCCCAAATGCCTAAGACAAAAAGCCCTTGTGGGTCTAGCTTTTAGGATTTGCAGTATTGGGGTTTCAGGTTTCAAGACGTTCAGGGTGTATTTAGAGAGCCCAATACCCCGAAAATTACGGAGTCATAATATGAAGCCCAATAAAATTTATGCCATATTCCTTCATTCCCTTATAGAACCCCCAGAGATCCCTTTCAGGAACCCTTTAAGGAACCCTTATTCCTTCATTAAGGGGTATTGGGCTCTCTGGGTAGATTTCTGAGGCTCCTACCACGTCAAGCCGTGCGGCCGAAAGACCGTGCAGTGTAAGAGGTTTGTCGCTGCACGTTAGGGTTTAGGGTTTAGGGTTTAGGGTTATAGGGTTTAGCGTCGTAAACATCCCGTCGCAAACACCCACCCAAACCCCGAACAACTCTACCAAAAGACTATAAGAACCTTACAAAGCACTTGTGTATTTTTTTCAAAAACTCTTGGTTGAGGGACTGGTTCAGCAACTTAACAGGCTGAAAACATGGCTTTAGAAGCGGGAAGTCCAGTCTACTAAGGTGCCGATGCTGACACTGTCACAAGGCGTGGGCTTTAGGGTTTCGGGGCTAGGGGTGCTTACTTGGAGGGTCGGGGACTTAGTAAGTAGTTATTTTATAGAGCTATAAGCACCATAACCCCAATTAGGGTCCCTACGCAGGTACTTATAACTCTATAGAAGAACTACTTACTAAGTCCCCCGACCCTCCAAGTACGGTTTGGAGTCTAGTAAAGCCATAAAGCTTCCGGAAAGGAAATGCAGACTGGAAGAACCTGAAAGACTGAACCCCTGACTGTGCTTAAAGGTTAGAAAAAGGCCTGGGGGACCTTATAATTACTCTAAATCGCTTATACTAAGGAACCCTTAAGGAACAATACTGGAAATTATTCCAGCACCAATACTCTTTCAGCTGGGTCCACGGACACAACTCAGGTGGCCGTGGTAAGCGGCGTAGTGCAAAGCCTGCTCGTTCATGTGCATGGAAAGGAGCCAAAAGGGTTTAGGGTTTAGGGTTTAGGGGTTTAGGGGCTTAGGGTTTAGGAACCGCTAAAAAATGAGAGCTAAACCCTAAACCCTAAACCCCATACCCTAAACCGCTGAACTGCAAAATGCGAAACCGGCAGAGCGCTTGACCATACCACGGGGGGGACTAGGGGATGGGAGGCTTCTCGTGCTTCTTGCATTGATTCCCACCAGCTGCACCGATGGAGGTTTCGGGTTTAGGGTTGAGGGTTTAGGGCTATATAATGGGTATATAATAGCTATATTAGGGGTATATACCCAGGGGTCCTTGTTAAGGGTCCCTCCTTTTTACCCTTGGAGTTTAGGGTTTAACGTTTTAGGCTCGCAACCAAAAGTTTCAGCCATCCTTGAGCTCCCAGGAGGGGCTTTTTAAAGCCTTTGAAAAATATTAGTAGGTAAGATCCTCTTAAGCCGAATAAGAGAAAATATAAAATGTCCCAAAGCCCTCCCTAGGCTCAAGCCCTGAACGGAACACTGATCAGACAAGCTCTGGGAGTCACACCTACTAGGATACCCAGTAACCTAAGGTTAATCAGACTTCTCTTTTTGATATTGGGTAACTTTATAAGGAACCTAGGACTACAATTAGGGAATAAGGGTACTACTGGGCATCCTAGCCTAGTTCATTTTTGGGATAAGACTAAAAATCTACATGGATATTCCTTGTTGGGTTTAAGTACCCATAAAAATCTAAAATGTTGCCCAAATTTGACAAAGACACTGTGTTTCCATAATCGTCCACGGCATCCACCGTGGCGTTTGTGAGCCGAAGTGCAGCCACCAAGTCCTTGTGGAGTTGAGGTCAGCAGACGGCAGTGTCGATGTTGCTGTTAATGGTGGTTTAAAGGTTCGAGTGTATGCCTTGGGCTGTGACCCTGATGACGATGATGACGATGAGAGCTTCGTTTAGGCCGCGCAGGCTTAGATGAGGAGGGTGGTGATGATGAAAATGACGACGATGATGACGGTGATGATGATGACGACCAGGAAGACAAGGACCAGTGGCTCAAGCAGGGCAGTACATAGTGTTGCTGTGATGAAGGTTGCTGCTGCTGCGGCGACGACGACGGCGTTGAGGAGGACGAGGAAGAGGAGGACGACGACTATGACTACAACCGCGCCGAGAGCGACTGCGACTGCGACTACGACAACCCGAACCCTGAACCGGAAAAGACGCTCAGATAAAATCTGACGTCCAGAAGTCCAGAAACAGGCTGGGCTGCTGGCAAAGTCCTTCCTAAATGCTTTAGAGCTCCATTTATGGATCATAACTTTCGGAGTCCTACTCAGTCTCAACATCCGTAGCACCGGAGGCAGGTCCCTAAACCCTAAACCCAAAGCCCTAAACCCTAAACCCAAAACCAAAACCCAAAACCCTAAACAGGTGTCTTTATCCTCTCCTAGATTCAGTCTTCGCACGGAGGCCCTGAAGCCTGAAAGCACACTTCGACCCCATCCCGGCTTTCTATCTCCTTGTGGCCGGCGCCTGCGGCCTCACACATGCTCAGAACGGTTGATGATATAAAGGGGTCCCTTTCAAGGGATCTATAAGGGTACCTTTAAGGGGCTCCTTTAAGGGATCTATAGGGCTTTAGGGTTTAGGGGTTAGGGATATAAATCCTGCATGACCCATAATAAGGAATATACCATAATTCCAATAGTTTAGGGACCTTAAGGTCATGCAGGATTTATATCATCAACCGAAGGAGTACTTTCAGGGGTGGCCTTGCTCTGAGCAAAAACTTCTAGCAAACTGGGCACTGTACGAGGAACCTCTATTTCAGAAAAATTCACCGAAGAAAATGGCTGCACGGAACCGCCAACGCTAGCACAAGGGCCTCAAGAATTCAAAGTATGGTTTCTTAGGGTTCCTGTTGTAACTGTCGTACGTGCTGCCCCAAACCCCTATTGGATTTATTCAGACCCCTATGCCAGAACACCTCCGTTTGAAGTAACCCCACACTTGACGTCTGCGTCTGAGGGCCCAGCCTAAACCATAAACCCTAAACTCGGAACCCTAAACCCTAAACTAGGAGCCCTAAACCCTAGACCGTGCAAGGGAGGCTTCAGGGTCTTACAGTTCAGTGTAGGGTTAGGGTTTACGGTAGGAGGACATAGTAGGCAGTTATTTTATAGAGCTAGAACTACCCCATAAGGACCCTAATTGGGACTACGAGGCTAGGTATCGATTTCAACGGTCCCCAAACTTACGTGTAAATAGGGCTCTCCAATACTAAACAAAACCCTAAGGATCCAAGTACCTAATAATCATATACTCTCCGAAATCCTCATAACTACTATCCTCGAACCGAGTAGCTGATTCTTGGGTCCTTCGGAATTTTGGGGACAAGGGAAGCTAAACATTATCCCAAACCGATACCTAGGAGGGCTTAGGAGGCTCGTCGGGCTTCATGCCCACAGCCGTACGGTGGGAGAGTTGGTTTGCATAGCTGGCCATGCCCCTAAAGCTCTTTGCCCCTGACCCGAAGACTAATCCTAGACACCCCGAAACACAGAAACCCTCAGAATTAGGAAACACCGACAAACTTAAGGTAGAAGCCAGAAAGTTGGAATATGATTATCCTAACCCTTCTATGGTAAATTATAGGGTATCCTACCATGAAACCATATTCCAACTTTCTGGAGTTCCCTGTAGGGTTTGGTCGTGGCGAGGGGCATGGGGTGTAGCGTTTTGGGACGTGGGGTTCCGGATTTTGGGTATACGGGTTCCCAGAGAGCCCAATACCCCTTAGTGTAAGGAATATGACTTAAAGTATGATATGAAGCCCCATATAATTTACATAAGCCATATTCCTGAAATAAGGGGTATTGGGCTCTCTGGGTTTACGGTTTAAGGGTATAGGGTTTGGAAGTTCCTGCTTTCCAGTTTGTTTCCCCAACCCTGATTGCATTAATAACCTGGCCCCAAACCAGTCAAGCCCAATCCCCGTAAGCACGACATGCCTGAATGAGTACTGTTGGGAATGAGAAATACTGTTCGGTTATGACTTATAAACCCCTATGAACTTGTACTATAATGTGCCCCAAGGACGTACCTTGACCTACCATAACCGACTTTTACGTTGATTCTTGACTAGAATAAACCCGAATGCAGAATGCTTTATAAACCCTCATACTTAAGTTCAGGGACCTTAGATAAATGTTGGTTTTTGTGGTTCAACATGTTCAGACCCCTAGTATTCGCGGAGGCCTCCATTAGCGGCGTCCGCCCTCCATGCCCCTGGTTCGCGACGTCCTGGTGCACAGGGTTTAGTGTTTAGGGCTGGGTTAGTGTAAGCTTTTCTGGATAGTTTACCAGGTCGAGTAGAAAGCTCTAAGCCGGAACCGAACCCCTGTACCCTGAACTCGACACAGAATTTCAAGAGGGAGCATATGCACTGTTACTATTGTGGAAGTAGGCATGGAAAAATCATCGCAGTTCTGCCTGGAGGAAAAACAGGGCCCAGTTCTCCGATTGCGGTGTTATCGCTGTACATTGTATTGCATCAACATCGGGAGAAGCCGTAGCAGCATCAGATCTGCAAAAAAAGTCATCAGCGCCACCATGACCGTCATACGGTTGATGATATAAATCCTGCATTACCCATACTACAGAATGAAATGCACCATAATTCCTATAGTCTAGGGTCAGACATTAAGGTATTGCAGGACATCTTCTTCTCTTAAACATCACCCGAAGCCACATGAATGGCAGCAGGAGCAGAATCACCTGCACAGCAAGCTCAAACCCTAGCCTCAATAGATCCTCCCTAAACCCTAAACCCCAAACCCTAAACCCTGAAACTCAAAGCCTAGACGCTGGGTCTGAAGGCTACGCCCCAAGCTTTTTCCTCATGGTGTTATAAACCCTCTCACCTTCCAATTCCGAGTCCGCTTCGGTCAACTCTGAGACGAAAGAAAACCCACCAAGGCCCAGCAGAAGTGACAAAGAGCAGGCGAAGGCCCAAACGCTCGAGACCCTGTAGTATATAGCATATGTAACAAATACATATAACAAATACATATATATATATATATATATATACAAAAGTCATGCAATATACTATCCCTCCATGACCGAAGAAACTTCCATGAAGGGCAACGTCTAAGCAGAAGGAGGAAAACTAATGTTTCGAGGCCCGGACAGGATCAGCGCCGCTGCGCAGCAGTGCAGCGGTGCTCTGGCGGAAGCCCTGAAACTACGGTTGATGATATAAGTCCTAAAGGCATCTATAGGGGTATCTTTACGGGGTTCCTTTCAGGGATCTGTAGCGTTTGAGGGTTTAGGGTTGAGGGTGATGATATACATCCTGCATTACCTTAAGGACCCTAAACTATGGGAAATATGGTGTATTCCTTAGTATGGGTAATGCAGGATTTATATCATCAACCGTAACGGTCTAGACTTTTCTAAACTGGGCTCTTGTTGAGGAGTTTAATTTAAGCTACCATAATAGGGATCTATTTTGGCTCCTTTAAGGGATCTTACAAGGCCCTTCAAGGGTTCTATAAGGGTTTAAAGGTTAGGGAATTTAGTTCAAGCTACCATAAAAGGGATCTATGGGAAACAATATGGTTTCGAATCATGGTAACTTAAACTAAGTTTCTTAAGATTAGCCCAGTGATGGGCCAGTCCTAAAACCGTACTGCGCTAGATCTCTGAATCCTAAACCCCCTCCCCCAAGTACCCAGAGAGCCCAATACCCCTTAATTAAGAAATATAGCCTAAATCATAATATGAAGCCCTACATAATTTAAGCCATATTCCTGAATTAAGGGGTATGAGAATCCCCGAAACCCTAAACCCTATAGATGCCTTAGAAGATCCCTTAAAGGAACTATTATAGACCCCTTTAAAGGAAACCCAAGGACCTTAATTAAGGGTCCTTGGGCTCCCGGGGCAGCCCTAATCCCCGAACCCTAAACCGCTACAGCGCTTGCAGATTCGAGGGCTCGAGGCCTCACAGCTTCTGGTTTGGGCATGTGGAGTTTAGGGTTTAGGGTTTAGGGTTTAGGGTTTAGGGTTTAGGGTTCAGGGTTCAGGGTTGGGATAGGATGAAAAATCCAAGTTTTTATTCCTTATTGGGTTTAAGTACCCACAAAAATGTAGAATGTTACCCGACTATGACAAAGGTTTAGTGTGTAGATTTGAGAGTTTGAGCTTTGAGACCCAGGTCCAAGGTTGAGGGCTTGGGAAGGTGTGCGGAGCAAGGTTAAGGGTTTCAGTTTCACCTCCTTGGCCTACTGAACCACACCAAAAACAGCCTAACGGCCTGAAACCGCAAGCGCTGAAGCCTAACCCCTCACATATGAAGCCTCTGAAACTCAAGTCTCTGGGGTACCTTCACTCCCGAGAGGTGCCTTTACTCCCAGAGAGCCTAAACCCTAAAATATCCCCCAACCCTACCCCTCAACCCAAAAAAACCCTAACCAAGCAACCCACTGCCATGGGGTCAAAATCGTGCTGGAGCCTGAAAATGCTGAATAATAACAAGGGTTGGGGCAGTACGGGGAGATTAGCACGAAATAGCCAGGCTACATTGCCACATTCAACCCTAAAGCCCTGCCCTTTGAAAACCTAGATACCCCTACATTGGCCATACATAAACCCTAGAGTACCCTGAGCCAACAAACACTCGAAAGACCTGATCCTCCTGATTCCAAAAAGCCCTTAACCCTAAACCCTAAGCCCTTAACCCAAATATTAAACCCAACATCCTAAACCCTAAACCCTAACCCTACACCCTAAACCCAAAATAGGGTCCTGAATCGGTAGACTAGGTGTTTGTGGGTGGAATGGGGAGGGTTCATACTACTATAAGAGTGATAGAGTGAGAACCCCACGAATGGTAGCAGCAATTTCCCAAGCTTCCTGTAAAGCTGTCATATTCAACCCTCGAATACCCTACAAACACCCCGAAGACCTGCCAAACCCCCTTTTGACAATCCCTCTGACCCTCCTGAGCCCTAAGCCACATTCAAATGACTAAGGCTCCTACACAGCAAGTTTAGGGTTTAGGGTTCAGGGTGTAGGAGTTTAGGGGTTTAGGGTTTAGGGTTAAGGGGTTTAGGGTTTAGGGTGTTATTTCCACGGTGGGCCTTGGCCGAAGCGTAGATCAGGGCCGTGTTGCCGTTCTCATCTGTGGCATCAATCAAGTCCGCATAGCCTGGGACATGAGATCTTTCGGGGGCATGGATGTAATTGCAGGGAACTCCAGAAAGTTGGAATATGGTGTCATGGTAGGATACCCTATGATTTACCATAGAAGGGTTAGGATAATCATATTCCAACTTTCTGGCTTTTACCTGTTATGAACTGTGGGGGATATAGGCTTAAGACTCTGCGTTTGGGTTTATGGCTTCTTTAGGATGTAGGTTGGTTGGGGGTTTCCTAACACTCGCTAAAACATGGGCCTTGAAAATCAAAAAGAGGATTTGGGTCATACTAAACAGTATGATAATTCAATCAAGTAGGGATCATAAGGGGACGCGGCTGCTGTTTCTTCAGAAACCCGTTCATTAGCTCATATCCGATAGAGGCCCATATGAAGACCCAGTAATTACCAAAGATACTTCCTTTATTCCTAAACCCTAAACTCTAAACCCTAAACCCTAAACCCTGGATTGCTTACACGACTGACTTGCTTCGGTTTAGGGCCTAGGCTTACCATAAAATGGACTTTGCTGACTACTATAAGGTTACATAAGTTAAGGGGGCTTGGAACCCAGGCTTAGCGTTAAGGGCTTAAGTACATAATTGGAACCCTACTTGGGGGATTGATGATCAGTTGGGCCCACGTCGAGGGTATCTTATTGGGCTCATCTATTCCGCAACTAAGACCTTTACCTATGAAACGGCCTCGATGCGTCATCAGTCATTTCATCACTTGGTCCTCGGGCCAAGATCCTGGTTGTACAGCAGAGCATTGACGATCTGCCTCAGCTGCGACGACTACATTGCACTACCATTACGTATTTCATGTAATTACCTTGCACAGGGTCTATAGTATGATAAGACCCTCTGAACAAGTCGACGATGGTAATTTGAAGTAGTACCTGCACGGTTTCGTGTGGGGTCGGAGGTTTGGGGGTTGGGCTTGCGCCGTCGCGTTCGGGTCTGCGCGTTGTGCTTGAACCTATGCAATAACCACGGTTTCTAATGTCCCACGCCCTAAACCCTAAACCGCTTTAGGGCTTAGGGCTAGGGTTAAAGCAAACATAAACCTAAACCCCAAACTTCTCGCTAGATGCACGAGCCGGGCCAACATCACACAAACACTCAACCGGTTTCTGGCACCCTTAAACACTAAACCCTCCATAATGTATGCAGGTCATGGGATCCTGAAATGGCTGGAAAGCCACCACACAACTAATTACGGTACGAAACTACCTATAGCCTTCGTGGTAGGTCCTTCTCGGGCTTACCTTAGACGATCCTAACTACAAAAGTGGCACAACCAAAAAATGAACTGCATTGGAAACTACAAACATGCACTCTTGATTCCTTGCGCACAAAAGTATGCCTACTTTCCGGGCTTCGAACCTAGAGTTTCTACTGTGTTCACGGCCGGTGGGTCGAAGTCAACGTCTGGAAGGTTCAGGGGTGCGTGTTGGGTATAGAACCGTTTAGCAACCTTCGGCTTAGGGTTTTAAGGGTTTCGGGTTGAAAGATGTTGGAGGGGTTCTTGAGGCTAAACCCTACAAACCTTTTTGAACCCTTCAAGCACTAATTTTTCAAGCCTCCAAACTCTTTCCCAACGCTTGCGCGCCCGAGGCACGGATAGCCGTCGTGAGTGGCGAAGATCAGGGCAGCATCCCCATAGTGTTGCACCTGGGGTTTCGTAAGAGGGCTAACGATGACGAAGCTTTCGTGGTTAGGGTTTCGCTGCACCGGCGGGCTTCGCAACTAGAGGACAAACGGTTCAGGGTTTAGGGTTGCCAAAAGGCCCCGCTCCCGGCTTTTGCCTAAGTCCATACAGCAAGACCCAGGGTCACCCATCAAAAGACGTCTCAGCCGAAGGCATACTGATCCAGGTAGCCAGGAACCTGCCGCAGAGGTCAAATCTACGGGTCAAAGCTTCGAGCAGGATAGGCGTGTATACTTTGCCTTCATCATTATCATAGTCGGGCCAGTACTACGGGATTTGCGATAAAGGGTCCAAGTGGTGCATACCGACCTGCATTTCTATTACCCCAGACCCAAGGACCCCGTTATTGTGTGCAGTGGAATTTGGGGGTTAAGTGGTCTGGTACTCACTTGCTGCGCGGCGTTTAGGGTTTAGGGTGGGTAAATGTTGAAACTAGGGTTCCCTTGTCCAAAGCCACGAGAACACCACGCATCTGCTATTATGACCCCAAGCGAAACCCTGCTTTAGATTCCCATCCATGCTCCCTAAACCCTAAACCCTAAACCCTAAACCCTAACTACGGGGCATCGTGCGCTTTGGGACACCATGCTGTTCTAGAGGCAGAAGCCCAGAGACCCACAAGCCCTGAAGCTGAAAAATCCTAAAACCTTCAAGTTGCTGAGACCTATAACACGGGGGCGTTAGGGCTTGGGGTTTTAGGGCTTTAACTGCTTTTAAGGGGGGGGGGGGGGGGGCTTGGGGTTTAGGGCCGTTTAGGGTTTAGGGTTTGTGGCAAACCGCTGAGCACCAACAAGCACGAAGCCTGGTCGGTAGGGAGGCGCATCTCCTGCCGCCGCGCGCATGTAGGCTTTAACTCTTGTGCAGTCTTGTGCCAAGTACAGCCCCCAAAACCCCAAAACCCGGCAAAACCCTAACCCAAAAAGCCCCAAATCCTTAAGCCCAAAAACTGAAGCCCTGAAGCCCTCACTGTCCTGTGCGGCGCCCATCTGCTGCACCACGGGAGCTCCTGCGACCGGACCCGGAAGCCGAAAAGGACCTAAACCCAAAACCTCCTCGGTAACTCTCTAAAAACCCCCAACTCAAGGCTTAGGGGCTGAGTACCCTCGCCCAAAAAAAGGTTAATCTTTTCAACTATGGTAGGATTATAAAAGCCCCATTGGGGAGCTACTTCTTCGGGCTGTCGTTGGCAGCCTCTGAACACTGTGCTGATGCGGCTTAAACGGAAGCACATGATGTCTCTGGCTCAGCCCTAGACCCTACACCCTAAACCCTACATCCTAAACCCTAAACCCTGAACCCTACACCCTAAACCCTACACCCTAAACCCCTAAACCCTAAACCCTAAAAACAGACCAGCAGATACAGAGTACAAGGTGGAAGCAGGGCTCGTACGCAAGGCGACTCCCATCTCTCTGGAGGATAGTAACCGAAACCTGGCAATCAAAGGGGAAAAGGAGGGATCCTTTAAAGGGATCTATAGGGATTCTATAAGGGTATAGGGTTTAGGGTTTAGGGGTTTGGGGGTTTGGGGGTTTTGGGGTTCAAAGGGGAAAAGGAGGGACCCTTAAGGGGGACCCCTACCCTATAATGGGCTATATAATGGGTATATAATGGCTATATTAAGGGTATATTACCTAGGGGTCCTTAGTAAGGGTCCCTCCTGTTCCCCTTGGAGCCAAAGCTGGGTAGCAGAGAACGACGACATTCATAGGGCCACGCCCAGACCTTTGGCTTGCAACCGCGAGGGCTCTAAACCCTGTTCCGTCATAAAGAGGCCTTGTTGATTTAGACTAGGGCTTTGAAGTAAAATTACAACATAGTTTGAAGGGCGAGCCCTATGGAACGGCAAGGCTTCTACATTCAATTCCAAGAGTTTGGGTTGAACTCTTCAGGGCAAACCCTGAACCCTAGAACCCTGGACCCCTACACTCCGAAACCCTAAACCCTAAACCCCTAAACCACTAAACCCTAAAACGCTAAACCCCTAAACGCTAAAGTCCTGCACCCTAAACCTCAAAACCCTGAACCCCTCAACACTAAAACCCCAAAACCCCTACAGATCCGTTCATAGAGCCCTTATGGATCCCATAAAGTTACCCCCTGCAGATCCTTCAAGGAACCCTGAAGCCCGTGGTTCTTCAGGGCTACGTCCTCGATTCATCCAGCTAAAAATCCAGGAGAAAGGGCTCAGAAGCCAGGACCTTGGTTCAGGGCTTATATAGATTTCGGTTTACATTTCTAGACTTTAGAATGGAACAGGCTTTTCGGGAGCTGCTTGGGGGTTTAGGGTTTGGCTTTAAGGGCTCACAGTAACCGAAGCTCTGAACCCGAATTCCTTCAAGCCAAGACCCGAATGCCCCACAACCGTTCATCAGCCCTCCAGCTCCGAACCCTAAACCAGAGAGCCCAATACCACTTAACTAAGGAATATGGCTAAAATTTTATAGGGCTTCATAGTATGATTTAAGCCATGTTCCCTTAATTGAGGGGTATTGGGCTCTCTGGGAAACCCGGAACTGCCAGCGAATGAGACTCTGGATTCTCTAAGTCAGGACCCTACATAGATCTGTCATGGACTGGTCTTGAAAAAGCAGACGGCTGAAGATGTCGGTGCAATCAGAATCGACTGTCGGCAAACGTCTCCATGTTCTACTGAAAGTGTCAGGACGCAGCACCTTAAACCCTAAGCCCCAAAAGCTGAACCCCTAAAACCCTGAAGCCCAAACCCCCAATCCCTAAACCCCTACCACACCTAAAACCCCCAGGCCCCTAAAACCCCTAAAACCCCTAAAACCCCTAAAACCCCTAAAACCCGCAAAACGCCTAAAGCCCCTAAAACCCGTAAAACCCCTAAAGTTCTAAAATGCCTGAAACGCCGAAATCCCCTAAACCCCCTGAACCCCTAAAACCTCCAAAACCCCTAAATTTAAGGACCTCAAAAACCCTGAAACACCCTGCAAGACCCTAAAACCCCGAAACCGTAAAATCCCCACAACCCTTAAATCCTACAAGAAGCTCTGTTTAGTTCATGGCATTTCCATGAGTTTCAACATCTCTAATTCGCAATTCCAATCGTGATAGAACGCTGTGCTTAGAAGATCGGAGGGCTCAGGGGCTCGAGCTAAAACAGGGAGCCATGTCCACGGGTGTGCGGCTTAGGGCTTGGGCTTAAGGCTTAGGGCTTAGGGTTTAAGGCTTGGTTTAAGGGGTGGTGTAGGGTTCGGGGTTTAAGGTGTAGGGGTTTAGGGTTTAGAACTTAGGGTTTAGGGTGTAGGGTATAGGGTGCAAGGTATTGGGTTTAGGGTTTCAGGTTTAAGGGTGGTATCGGTTCTGACAGCAGAAACGGACTGCGAAACAAAGGCCCCAAGCCCCAAAACTTCATGTTGCCATCGAAAACCCTGCCAAGCCCCAAAACCAAAACAGCAGACACACAACAACCAAACCCCCTAACCCCACCCCCTACCGCCCTAACTCTTAACCCAACACCCCCAAAATTTGCCAAAGCCCTGCCGCCTAAACCCTTAAAGCCTAAAAGCCTAAACCTCCGGAAGCCAACAAGACAACAAACTCCAGGGCTCCCCGGCAGCGGCGGGTAGGAGAAGAGGCCACCGAGAAGATCGACCCTTCGAGTGTTGTGGGGGTTTAGGGTTTACCTGGAATCTAAAGAACCTACCCTTTTAAGGTTCCTTATTTTGGTTTCCTTGTATAAGTCCTTTAAAAAGTAAGTTTTCTGGGGCCTAAGATTTAGGCAGGACCCCCCAAAGGCCCTCTAATAGAGTTATAATGGCTTTGGATAGTGGGTAGGGTCTATTCGAGGGTAGTTGGGGGTATAGGGGTTTCTGAGCCATTACATCAAGGTTCAGGGTCTGAGGTTTTAGGGTCTACGGGCTTGGAGTTTAGGGTCTAATTAGGTTTTTAAGGCTTGGGGTGTAAGGACTGACTAAGGCTTCAAGGTTTAGGCTTCGTTTGAGGTTTGGGTTCTGAACCTTTGGTAGCCTTTAGGGTTTAGGGCTTGTGCGCACAGGGTTTCCGATATATGTTACGACTGTTACGACTCTTATGGTTTCAGCGATTTTTTAGGTTTGCATGGGACGCCTCACGGTTTTTGAAACGGGGGCTGTTATACGTTTTACCCAAGGTTCTGTAGGGTCTTATGGAGTCTATGGTGGAGGATGGTACGTAACTACTAGCGTTTAGGGTTATGGCTAATGAATATTCATCCTCTGCATTAGGCTCGATGACGTGTGTTCTGGCGTTTTGGGCCACTGCAGTTTGCGCGCCAACGTATCGTAATAGTCAACCACTATGGTACGACGGCACCCCTCAGTGGGGGAAACAGCGGATGAGTCAAGACCGGCATGGCAAACGAACGCGTCCAACTGATGTGCATAAAGAGAAGAGAGTTCGCAAAGGGCAGATTTCAAAGTCCTCACGCGGAAGGTCCCCCAACAAGCTAATGCAATGGCTCACCATCAATATCACCGCTTGTGCTCACATCGGCCGGTGCATTAGGAGCTGTCTCACCAGACACCCACAATAGTTCGCCGACCAACCGTTGGGCATGGTTCAAAACGGGCTTTATCCGGCGGCATACGTGTTCCTGTTCATCATCGGGTGTAGGGTCCGCGGGACTAAGACACTCAGGCTTAGGGCGTAGCTTGCAGGTCCCACAAAAGGGCTTACGGCTTCAGGGATTCGTTCGAGTTGAGGGTTTAGGAGTTCGCTCCCAGAAACAGAACGGGCCTCTGGGGGGGTTGAATGGGCTTCGTTGAGGCGGATTTGTTTGTTTCAGGGGTCTGTCACGGGGTATTATTCGTGGATTGTAGAGTTTTAGTGCGGTTTAGGGTCCAGCGTTCAAGGGGTTAGGGCTGAAGGTCCTGAACTGAGGAAAACACCAGAAGCGAGATTTATACTATGGATCTTCATAGCACCCAGGGTCTATTCCCCAATAAAGGACTTCGTGGGTGTTCTGGAACCAGGGCTCCAAGTGAGCCCAACCGTTCTAGGAGGTAGGGATATATCAAACCCATGAAGCATAAAGCCCAAGCAAGCCATAAACGAGACTGTAAACATGGGGTTTCGCATCCGAGACCTGAAGCACGAAGCTCTGGAGGCAAACCGGCATAGAACCCAAGAAAGGTCTTGTGAAAAGGCCCTATGTCGAGGAATGTATAGATCGCTCTCGGTCCCCACCAACATCGCCCACAGTGAACCCTAGAAAGTTGGAACGTGGATTGAAGATGACATGTGCAGGGATTCCCTACACGTTGTCTCAAGGGCGTGAGGATAATGATGTTCGATTTACTCTAAACCGAGGAGTAAAGAAAGGAGTTTAAACGAAAAACACTTCCTGCCACATTAGTGCTACTGCTATACGACCTCTAGCATCATCAGGATAGCAGTCATACATGGTAACACTGACCGTCATGACCGTTATGGACACCCTGGCAATGGCAATAGCGAAACGGGCCTTACTACTAAAGTACAACAAGCATAACAAGGAGTATCACAGGAGAAACAATTGCACTCATGTGCAAAGACCCTAAAAATCCCTAAACCCCACACCACTCCCACACCGTACTTGGAGGTTCGTGGGTAGTTTGAAGCAGGGTGTATACGTCGGATTGCTATACTAATAACCTATATTGGGGTGCAACTCTACTTAAAACTAAACCTGGACCTCCAAGTACACCCTAAACCTTGTCGGAAATTTGAGCTCATACTCCGCAGATGTTATATAAGGCTTCAAACTCGGTGCGTAAGCGCCCAGCACAAGCCCCTACACCCTAAAAGTCAGGTCTTACTTACGGACTAGGCTGATCAGGGTTGAGGGTTTCAAGTCCAGAGTTCAGGCTTTGGGGCCTGACAAGAACCTTAAACTTAGGGTTTAGGGGTTTAGGGTTTAGGGTTTAGGATTTAGGGTTTAGGGTTTAGGGTTTAGGGTTAGGGTTTAGGGGACTACTAAACGCTCACACCAGGGCCCCTGCACAAGGTACAGCGGCCACATGTAGTCGTATCCCACGAGCACACCTATAGCCAGAGAGTTCAACCCGAAGACTGGGGCTCGTTGGGGCTTAACTGGGCTCTTGCTGAGGAACTTAATTCAGATTAAGCTACCATAACAGGGCTCTGTAATACATACATATAGTTTCTTTGTGGTAAACTTCATGCCCTAAACATTAATCTATCCCTTGTTAAGCTATTTAGCTTAAGTTGCCATAAGTGGGCTCTAAACTCCGCACAAGGACCCAGTTCATGCTTGTGAGTTCCGAAGCCCTGTAGGGTTTAGGGCTTAGGGCTTAGGGTGTAGGGTTTTGGTATGTTTCGGTCTTTGCTGTTCAAGTTTCCTAGCCCCTTTTTTGTCTTCGCTGTGTGCAGGCTTTAGGCCTCGAGGGTGCAAAAGTCGGAGTTTAAAGTATGTTTTAAAGTTGAGGGCTTACGGCGGGTTTTCGGGTTTCGGGCATACGGCTCAGGGTTTGAGAAGGGCTTTGAATTTAGTGTTCGAGGTCTATGGTCCCTGAACCCTACATAGAAGCCGTACGACTCGCTCAGTTTCGACATGAGCAAGCACTCAATATCAACACTGCATGCTTTCCATCAACCGTAGGCTAGCAGGCTAGCATTACGCTTCCGAAAATAAAGTTGTGATATCACGGTCAGCATCATTGATACTCTTGCCGTTGGAGTGCTAGGGGTGGCTCTATGTATACCCTTAGCATCATCGGGGCTAGTGTCAGCGTCAGCGTCACCATTGGGGCCAATGTAGGAGCTAATGGCAAGGTTGGCTCCACATATAGTACCTTTCTGGGGTTAATCACCAAAACAATCATAAGAATGGTCCCTTGGGTCCTACAACTTCTACACCCTAAACCCTGATTCCGTAATAGCAGAGATGTTCTTGGAAAAAGTAGGATTCAGTCAATCAAAGGGATTCTGCTCACTTTCCGTAGGGTCGTACTTGCGGGTCTTACCCTGCTTCTCGCAAAACCTAGCCCATTTGATGCGTCGCCTGCGCTCGGACTCAGGCTTGCGCTTCTGAGCTACCGCGGCTCGCATCGGGGTGTCTAGCTCCCCGGCTCGCAGCTCTGCTTGGAAGCGCCGCAGGCTGTCCTTTGCCGCCTCATTCATTTGAAAGTTGAGGTGACTGGCTGCGTCGGCCTGGTCGCGGACCGGGTCTTGCACACCTGCGCCGGCACCTTCGGCAACCTGTTGGGCCGCTCGGTGTGCCTTAATGGGGACCCCTACCCTATAGTGGGGCTATATAATGGGTATATCATGGCTATTTTTCGGGTATATACCTAGGAGTCCTTATTCGGAGTCCCTCCTTTTACCCTTGGAGTCAAGGCTCAGAGTCATTCACTCGTATTTCCAGGGCTTCGGTCTGAGACTTCAGCGAAGTTTAGGGCTCAGGGCTTAGGGTTACTTTGGGAGTCAATACTAGGGTTTAGGGTTTAGGGTTTAGATACTGCGCTTTGGGTACAGTAGACAGAGTTACCTTCATCCTTGGCGAAATTATCTCTTGGAGTATCTGCATACACTACACTGCCGCAAGGAATGTGAACATGAAGGTGGCTGCCCACATAGACATGCGCTCCCCTCGAAACCTCAAAACCTACGTGTAAGCCTGGCTCATACACCAGAAGCCTAGGCGTGGGAGGATCGCTGCACCTCGGGGTAGTTCTTTGGGGGTTTAGCTCACATATTGCCGATAGCTAGGTAGATAGACAAATGGATAGATGGATGGGTGGATGGATGGATAAGTCTTGGTGGTTCAAGGTAGGGTCAGGAGTACGGCTGATGATAGAAACCCTGCATTACCCACAACAAGGAATATACCATAATTCCCGTCATTAAATGCAGGATTTTTATCATCAACACTAGCTCCAAAAGCTCGTGGGCTCATCTTCCTGGTCCCAGCGGCCCAATAGCCAGATTCCCCCAACGGCTGCAGCGACCTGCTAGCATGAGCTTCAAATCTCGGGTTCAGGGCTTTGTTGGGTGTTACAAGGGTTTAGGGTTTATATAGTTTCATAGGATGTCAAAGGTTTTGGGCTTTCAGATTTAAGGGTGCTACAGGTTTCGGGGCTTACAAGATTTTAAAAGTTCAGTATTGCGGCGGTCTTGCTTGACCTATTCTGCCTGTTCTGCTCGATCGAAGATCCTTCAACCACAACGACACCCGACACTGGACACGCTACTAAACCAGGCTTCCTAGACCCTGGACCCCAAACAGCCATCGCTTGAACTAGAACCTGCTGAAAGACCCCGCACATCGGGTTTAGGGTTTCTACAATATTTAGGGTTTAGGGTTTAGGGTGTTTATACTAACAGAGCCTGAAAATTACAGATGCCTGCACATACACCCCGAATATACGACCCTAACTCAGGTTACCAAAGTTGTACCGGGGCTACAAGTACACTTGTGATTAGGTACGTATGCACCAGGTCAAGGACCGGTAAGGGACACCAGCAAGAACCGGTCTGGAACTTCCTTACACAGCCCTCTGAGAGCCCTGAAGCCATTCCAAACCCTAAAACCTGAAGCCTGAACCCTAAACCCTGAACTCTAAACCCTAGATGTAGCGGTTACTGCAAGCGAAGCTCAAACCGGCCTAAGCCGCTCACGCTTTTTCCTGCTATGCTGCATCGCTTCGCCTTGAGCCAGCGTCCACAGCCGGCATCTGCACAAAGGAGAAGCTGCTCTGCAGCGATCCTGAAAGACATGCCACAGCAGCACTTCTGGTCAATGGAGTTATCCTAAAGCATTAGGATCCTCGGAACAGTTCCCCCCACTTAACGTTGACCAGAATGCCGTGTGGGCCGCTTCGTACTCCTGGGCCAATCGCGCCGCAGAGGCAGAATGGCTCCTACGGCGGAAGCGAACATCCTCTGCCCGCTGTCGTAGCTCAGTCTCCACATCCACCAAGCTAAGCTGCCCTGTTTTGAGAAAGCAATCCATGGCGCCGTTGCTTCGGAGAGGGTCGGCCTTCGTCAGGGCATCAACCAACATTTTTTGATGCGGAGTCCACCGCACCATGGACTTCGTTTCCTGCAAATCTTTCACTATGATGGCGAGTTCGAGGGCCGAGCGACGATCTTGACGGCCTTGAGGATGCTCCTTCAGTAGGCAGTCAAACAGGCTCTTGGCGTCCGTAACGCTGCACTGAGGCTGACGATCCGGAGTCTCGATGGCAGACCTCATCACGAGCATGTGAGGACTAAGGCTGTTTCTCCAGCTTCGTAGTTGGACATCTCCGTACAAGGCGTCTCTCAGCATGATCTGGAGCCAATCGCCTTCAGCCAAGCCCTGAAGCATCGCCTGCGTCTCGCCTCCGAAAGTTGAGTACACCTTGCGCTTGAGCTTACTGCTCCGCCAGCTGATGGGAGAGGCTCGAACCTTCTGATCTCCAATTGGAAGCCCTTCAGAGGCAACCACCATCCATGCGCCTTGAGTCGCATCAGCTAGCAGGCCGATCTCATCCTCCATCTCGTGCTTGGATCCGATGCCTCCGGCGTCAGAGATGATCACAAAGGAGATGTCGGAGGGTCGGATCTTCCAGATGGTGAGAGGTCGCGACGCTGTGTTTCTGAGATGGTTCACACAGCGGTTCACCACCAGGGCATCGTCCACTGTCGCTCGGTCGAGCTTGCTCGCCATGATGGAGGAGAGCCCGCACATCTCTGGGCGACACTCCTTTCCAACCCAACTGATCCGGTAGATGGTTGAGCGGAAGGCGGCAAACTCTTCGGGAGTCAGCTTTTGATCCTTGGCAGCTCGGCGACCTTTCGCCAGGTGGATGGGCTGTAGCTGCTCGAGGATGTACTTCTCCTGATCCACCAGTATTCGATCATTGAGTACTCTGATACGACGACCGGCGTAGTCGGCCTGGTCCAGCTCCCACTTCCCAAACTTGAACCGAGCCTCAAAGGAAGAGCGCAGCTCGTCACGGATCTTCGGGTCAGTGGAGATGATAAAGTCATCCACTTCCACCAAGACCTGCGCCTCGTTGTTCCCAGAAGCATCATGTCGAAAGAACCAGCAGGGCTCGACCAAGCTTCTGGTGAATCGCATGTCCTCGACTAAGAAGCGGGTCACCGTCTCGCGCCATGCCGCCGGTGCGTCATCAAGACCGTACACCGGAATCTCGATCACGATGAGAGCTCCGGCCGGAAGATTGAGACCCTCGCACGGCTCGGCAAAGAGAGGACCACGAGGTCGTCGGAGAGGAAGAGACTGGCAGAAGGCGTTCTTCACGTCGCAAAAAGCGAAGCAGTGGTTTAGGCTGAGGCCGCACTGCAAGAACATCATCATGGACTCGGCCTGGGGAGTCGGCGCAAACGTCATCAGTTGGCCAGTGTCCGGATCAGCGTGCCCATGAAGACACCAGCGGCTCTTGGCCTTCCACTGATGAAGATCACCCGTAGGTTTCTTACGACGAACCATCCTCGAACTCACAATCCTGTCGGGATACTTCGCTCGCAGGCGCTGCGCTTCAGCTCCCACTGCCACTCGAACCGCCTTGGTCTTCAAGATGGATTCCCACTCAACAATGTCGGACTGCAGAAACATCTCCTGCTCCTGCTTCGCCAACTTCTTGATGTCCACCTCGTCGTTCCGGTTGGCCAGCATGACCCATCCTCGCTCCTCTTTAAAGGAGAACCAAGAGGAACTTGACGACGGTCTCGAGTCCGTGAAGAGGTCATCTAAGTCGAGGGATTCCTCATCAGAGACGGCAATCACCTCATCGGACCCTGACGTCTGTCGTCCTCGGCGTAGCGCTTGTAGTAGAGGCTGAAGAGGAGTGCCAGGAGCTCGGGTTCCCCTGGGATCTGTGGAGCTCGAGGATCCGCCAATCTGCTCTCGTCGTTGAACCTTGAGAGGGGGCTCAGAATCCGTGGCTGCAGCACCTCCCTGATTCTCCACCTCCTCCTCCTGAATCGGGGCCAGGTTCATGGTCACCTCGGGCTCCTGAGCTGAGCTGGGAGGTGATGAGATTCCAAGATCTGCAGCGCCAGGAGGAGGAGCAGGTGTTGTCCTCGGAGGTTCAATGTCGGAGTTCTCGTCCACTACTCGCGCTGGGACTTCATGGACAGGTGGCGTAAGGCGTGGAGGAGGTAGCAGGCCTGGTGGTATCGGGATCGTCTCCCGAGGAGCCTGTTGAGGTCCCAGAGAGGAGATTGCTCCTTCCTGGGCCACTTCCCGAGTGATCTCTGGTCCATCCGGAACGGACTGGATAATCGCCGTTCCCTCCTCAGAAGCGGAAGGTGGGGGTCCCTCTCGAGAGACGTCCACGGCCTTGGCCCTCGAGCCTGAAGTCACCTGACGAAGAAGTTCTCCGAGAGCGGGGTCGGTGGCCAGCTGCTGACCAAGCATCTCGGAAGGGTCTGCCGGTCGAAGCTGTTCCGGAGAGCATCTCCAAAGACGAGTCCTCATGGCCACCCAGACGATGGACTTGGTCTGCAACACCACTATCCCAGGACCGACCCACCTTGAAACTGGATGAAGAGGATCTCCAGGCTTCCCTCTCCTGTAGACGAAAACCCACTGACCTTGATTCCATACCCTAACAGGCGTGGAGGATGTGCGCACAGCTCGCTTGATGGCTTCTTTGCTATCTGACTCCAGGGCAAGGCGTTTTGCCTGTTCCCTGATTTCAACTCGGCGGCGAAACTCAGCACCCACCTCGTCCAGGCCGGCGACATCATGATAAGCGTCTCCGAGAGTCTGAAGACCTCCTTGATGGCTGGAGAGGAGCTCCGCAGGGACCCTGGGCATCTCTCCAAACACCAGCTGCGCCGGACAATAGCCGCCGGTGTTGAAGAAGCGGTTCTTCGCAGTCGTCAGGCCAGCAAGGAACTCGTCGAGCTCGAAAAGAGAAGTCAAAGCACATCTCCCTCCAGTGATCTCCATCTTCAATCGCTCCTTGAGCCATCCGCCGTGCCGCTCGGCGCGACTGTTGGCCCAGGGACTTTCTGGAGCAACGACGTGTTGAAGAGTTCCCAGCTGCTCCAGGCCTCGTTCGAAGATGCCTCGAAACTCGCCTCCGCCGTCGCAAATGACCATGGCCGGAGGTCCGAGAAAGCGGATCCAGGAGTTGAGGAAGGCTCTCCACACGGCGCTTGCCGAAGGAGTTCCAGATCCGTCGGTCTCCACCCTCTGGACCACGTGATACGCTGTCCCAGAATCAACCATGTTGAGGATGGGTATGGACTTGTCCAGGAAGCGGAGGTAGAACAGGTCGATGGAGAGGACGCGGTTGAAGCTGTAGATGCGCGGACACTGAGCCTTCCGCCGATGATCACCTCTCTTTCGCACCTCACAGTCCTCGCAGCGAAATTCCTCGCGGATGTAACGTAGGACCTGGGGAAGTGCGCCAGCCGCCTTAAAGGTGCGTAGGAAACGATGCAGTGGTGGATGGCCAGTGTTGACGTGAACCTTCCGAATCATGGCCTTCTGGTCCTCGGTGAGTCGCATGCCCTCCGCGTCGTTTCCCGGAACCTGGGTCTCCTCGTCATCAGCTGCTTCTTCGGCCTCCTCGGAGTATGCCGGAAAAGAGAGAATTGACCCCGGCGGCACATGTACAGCCAAAGCTCGCGCGGCGTTCACCACTGATCCAGTCCAGAAAGATTGACTTGAGAAGGAGTCGCCGGGAGCCTCGACCTTGAAGCCGTACTCAGCAAGGACCTTGCCCATCTCGGAGGTCTCCCGCGGCGGCGCTCGAACTTGATATCCAGTGATGGACCAGCGGCTGCCCTTATAGGGCTCGACGGAGTGCAGCTGGTGAGGGTCAAAGTTGATCAGCTGGTTCCGGTGAGGATGAGCACGACCTTGTCGCCAATGTCCGTGAGCGTCCCGGCGACGAAGAGGGCCGTTGGATTCCTCAATCCACAGCTGCCCACCAGTAAACTTGCCGAGAGCAATGGAGCTGTTGAGGCCAATGTTGTTGTGGTCTCGATGGACTCCAGGTCGAGCGTTCTTGGTGATGGTGATGGAGGACCTGGGTTGCTTGCCGCCGTGGAAGTCGAGAAACTCGTTGAGGTAGAGAGCAAGTTGCTGATGGTGTCGGGAGCATCTCGTCAAGCCGGAAATCCCACCATGAACAAACTTGCCCAGGGTGCGGTACCACTCATTGTCCCATCTCTGGCTCCTCCCCGAAGGCCTACAGTCGCTTCTCCACGAAGTGGTCTCCAACAGGCGAAGACACGCCGCTCGGGAGAAGTTCCTCTGTTGTCGCAGCTGGTAGGCTTTCATTTCCGAGTCAGTCAGCAAATCTAGCTCGGATGGAGGAAGAGGCACGAAGAAGGAGGAGGCCGGGGCTTGCGTCAGGTCCTTCTCCTCAACTTGAAAGATTGCCTTGGCCAGGATGGGGTCATTGGTAGCAATCGCGAAGCCCTCTGCAGCTCGACTCGTCCGAAAAGCGAGAGAAGGAAGTTGCTCGACCAGCTTGATCCACTCAGGGCGCTGCCAGAAATTCGAGGTCACCCGATCCTCGATGAAGAAAGCTCGATTGGCCTGAACCTGTTCGCCGATGGCCTCCAAGGCTAGGTCACGTCGTAGTTGATCTCGAACTCTCGCGGCCTGCTGAGGAGGTTCCTTGGAGTGCTGAGTGGACTGGGAGTCGAGCAGAGACACACTCAACAGCCGGGGCGCTCGATCCTTCAGAAATCGTCGTAGTCGCTGTCGATGTTCCTTCTTATGCTCGCTCCAGCCTGCCTGCTCCAGAAAACTCTCATGCGGAGGCGGGAGCTGAAGGCCACGGTTTCGAATCATAGCGAAGGCGGCGGTCTCGTTGAAGAGTTCGGCGTAGTCGACGGTATGGCCGGAGAGGTCTCGGTGGGCCCTTCTAGCGGTCGCCTCCAGACCCCGAAGAGCTGCATCTTGCTGATCACTTCCGGAAGCGAGAAGACATTCTCCGACATCGTTCAGCTCATCCCGCAGCCGAGGGGCTCGAACCATCCAAAATGGCCCCAGCTGGCTTGGTCGACCGTCCTCGCAGAAGCCGAAGGGACGGAAGGAGGCGTCACGGCACTCATCCACAATCCTCAGTCGCCGAGGCCTTCGCCACTGAGCTGTTTGCCTTGTACACGAGGGTTGTACTTCCCGAAGAGGAGGGCCAGGACCTTGAGAGAGCAGACGACCGTCCGAGTCACATTGTCGATGCCACACCACATCGGAGGGCTCGCCGCTCTCTGGCAACTCGGACTCCTGACGCTTCCAAGGCACCCAGTCGATCTCCTCCTTTCCAATGGAAGCGGTCGCCCCTGGGGGAGGTTGATATCGCACAATCCAGCAGTCAGAATCTCCACCAACACGACCCAGGGAGCTCTGCAGTTGACTTGAGAGTTGTTCCCAACTGGCCAGAGAGGACGCCATAGACATCATCGACAAGGTCATCCATCGGGGCCAGTGGCTCATGGAAGGTCCTCGGCGTTCGGATTCTCCTCGGCATCCTCCGGAGTGAAGTTCGCGCCCGGGCTCACTCGAGCCCAACTCTGAGGAGTTTCGTCGTCGTTCAGGCTCCCGTCCACAGACATGTGCGTGCTCTGGAGCTCGTAGGCTTGACGACGGGCCTCCTCCAGCGTTTCCATGGGTCCAGCTGTCCCGGAAGCCTGATCCAACATCATCAGCATTCGTCCTTGCCCTCTGGCAAGATCTCGCATCGAGGCACCGATGTCCTGGAAGCTCGCCGCCAGGGCCTGAAGGGTCTGGTTGAGCTGAGGGTGGATCTCCTCCGTCGGCGGGGACGTCCGTCTCGTAGAGCTCGCTGGAGGCGAAGGAGACGCGAAGCTTGGCGGACTTGTCGAGGATGAAGGAGCCGCCGCCGTCGATGCACGCCCCCTTCCGCGTCCCGCAGCTCGATTGTTCTTGGAAACATACGTCAGGCGGGCGTTGCACTTTCGACACACTGTCCACATCGCATATTGGTTGGCTCGGTGAAGAGGAGCGCCGGGATGAGTGCAGCTCCCGGGCTGCTGATTGTTGCTGGTCAGGTAGCCCTTGCGGTCCGAATGAACGCTCTTGGTGTGAGTCTCCGCTATGGCCAACCTGCGGTATCCCAGGCGGGCCGTCTCGAACATGAAGAAGATGCGGGACACCAGCATTCTCCATCGTCGCTGCGCCGCCGCCCCAGCCGGATCCGCCGAAGGAGGCGGTTGTTCCATTGTCGCGGCACGGGGTATCGAATTTGGAGGCCTGAGTGGCCGTCGTATTGCCCATGTGAGCAACAGCTGAGCCAAAGTTGCCACCAAAGCCGTGCAGTTGACGATCTTGCGCAGGACACTCTGGGGACAAGAGAGAAGGGGTAGAAGAGGTCGGGTCAGCAAAGGCGGTCGTGTACATGCACTGCTCTGGCTTGGAACTTGCAACAGCACTTTGCACATCATCACTCGACTCTCCTACACGTGATCCCCGATGAGCACGTCTGGACCACCCTGAACTTTTTGCGTACTTGGAGGAAGCCTCGGACTCCGACTTCTTCATGAAAGCATCCTCGGCGAGACCATGGGACTCTCGCGCAGGAGGCGGCACTGGAAATGGACGACCGTCCCACTGCACAAGTGGGATCGCGCGGTGTCCTGAGGGAAGCAGATGCATCTTCATCTGTACACCAATCGTCTGTAGACTGATCTCGTTGGACCGCAAATCAAAGGCCGCGCCCAAATGTTCAAGGAACCCGACTGAGAGAAGCGGGGGGATGTTCTCCTGCACGACGATGAAGTGAACGACGCCAGGCACGCCGCCTGGAGAGATGGGAGCCAGGATTGCCCTCACCACTTTGGCAGCTCCGCCGATTCCCGTCGGAGGCATCTCCGGCGGAGGCACGTCAATGACCTTGAGGCCGCACTTGTCCAACTCGTACTCCAAGGCGCGGAGAGCGGTGACTCCAATGATATCCTGCGTGGCGCCGATATCCAAGATGGCCATGGCCGAAGGAATCGACAGAAACGTCCACGAAGAAGCCGAGGTAGCCGCATAGGAGCGCCTTTCCAAGCCAGCGGCATAGGTCAGCAGCGCGGAGGGAACTGGCTCTCCATAGTAAATCTCATTTCCCAGATAGCAAAAGCCGGAGACCTTCACCGCTGCCTCGGAAGTCGATCCTCCACGATTGGTTGGGCACTCAGCTGACCAGTGGCCGCGCTTGTGGCAAAGTCGGCACTTGGTCACTTTCTTCAGCTCATCAAGTGACATACGTCCCTTCCGGTGAGGAGGTCGAGCGCGAAAAGCGGAAGGTTTCTGTCCTGGCGCGCCACCAAACTGGCCCCGGGGAGCCTCGTGGCCTTGCCCAGTTCCCTTCATGAAGGAGCCGCGGTCCTTCCTTGCCTCAGCCTTGAACTTCTTGTTCTCCTTCCAGCTGCGGCGACGTGGGGGACCTCGACCGTCGAGCGTCGCCAGAACCCAGTTGACCTGCTCCTCGTCCATGTCGAGATCGGCAATCTCGGCGTAGAACTGCTCCTCGCTCGGGAGCTGGTCGTCGTCAGAAGGAGGATCCGAGTCCTCGTCCTCGGCGGTGGGATCCTCCGGCTCTCCCGCTAAGTACGAGGCTCCAGGCTCGGAGGCTCCATAGACGAAACCACTGAGCCGATCTGGCCGAACATCAAGTTTCGCCAGCGATGCCGCCACAAAATCCACGTCGCTCTCGCGACCGGTGATCAAAGTGGTCAGGTTCTGCTGGGTCTGCTCGGAGAGATTGGCGCCCTCACGCAACATGGAGGCCTTGAACTCCGCCGGGATGTCTATGCCATGGGTCGCGGCCTGATTGTAGTCCCGAATGCGGCGCATAGCATATTGTCCCAGGGACTCGTCCTTCTTGCGTCCTCCATCGTACATGATGGAACGGAAGGCCATGCGACGTTCATCGTCTTCTCGAACTCCTGCCTTCAGCTCCAGCACGGAGAGGATGAGTTCCAGGTACTTGTCAGAGCTCAACTGCGTCTCCGTCAGGTGCTCGAAGCTTGACTGAAGCTCCCAGCCAAGTGATCGCAAGACCTTGTCCGCCCTCTTCCAGATGGGGATGTCGGTGGTCTTGTCCCAACGCTTCAGGGCGGCTGTCCACTGCCTCCGATACGACCATCCGGGCCATGGAGGAGGATCCGCATAGTCGCCCTTGCCGTTGTAGCCGCCATAGCTCGACTGCCAGCCCCACTGTGAAGACCAGCCACCTTGGTTGGAGTGACCCCAAGACCCCGCCGGGGTCGCTGAAGTGACCGGCTGAACATTCTGAGCCGTCGCTCGACCCTGGTCCGCAAGTGCTTGCGCCCAGGGGTCCACGCCTGATGAGGTAGTTCCGGGTCGTGTAATAGAGGCTGCAGTCGGATCTAGAGAAGAGGTAGCTCCGGATCGTGTAGTAGAGGCTGCCGGCGGATCGCCTGAAGTGGTAGCTCCGAATCGTGTTGTAGAGGCTGTCGTCGGATCTGGTGAGGAGGTAGCGCCGGATCGTGTAGTAGGCGCTGCAGTGCTCTGCTCAGTCGTCGAAAGAAAGCGCGTGCCCAGGTTCGGCGCCTGGGCCCAGGAAGAAGCGTCCTGATTTCCAGGATCTTGCGGAACGGCATCAGAAGTTGTTCCGCCCCCTTCAGTCACCCCAGCGGACTGTTGAGGACGAGGCTGCGATTGGTCAGCATAGGATGGCACCGATGTGGTAGCGTAGGAGTATCGAGAGCCCCAGGTGGGCCATCGACTGCCGTACCATCCGCCCCATGACCAATCATGCCAGCTCCACGGCTGGCTCCACTCCTGATCGTTCCACACAGGCTCAGCGGCAGCTGAGGCGTCGGCGGAGACAGCTGTGCCAGGTTGGCTCGCATCGACATTGCGCAGAGTGGGCTCAGGAGCACCCTCGGCCATATCGACCAGGATGCTCCGCTACCAACTGTAGCGGTTACTGCAAGCGAAGCTCAAACCGGCCTAAGCCGCTCACGCTTTTTCCTGCTATGCTGCATCGCTTCGCCTTGAGCCAGCGTCCACAGCCGGCATCTGCACAAAGGAGAAGCTGCTCTGCAGCGATCCTGAAAGACATGCCACAGCAGCACTTCTGGTCAATGGAGTTATCCTAAAGCATTAGGATCCTCGGAACACTAGACCCTAAACCCTAAACCCTAAACCCTAAACCCTCAACCCTAAACCCCTAAACCCTAAACCCTGAATCTGTACAAGGACTCTTGGAGTCTGTGGGAGTCGAGTTTCAGGTTCAGGCAGGTTTAGGGTTGTAGGGTTTGGGGCTTAGCTTACCTTTGGTTCGTAGGGAATGGAAAAAGTGTAGTAGTAGTAGTAGTAGTAGTAGTAGTAGCAGTAGCAGTAACAGTAGCAGTAACAGTAGCAGTAGCAGTAGCAGTAGTAGTAGCAGTAGCAGTAGCAGTAGCAGTAGCAGTAGTAGTAGTAGTAGTAGTAGTAGTAGTAGTAGTAGTAGTAGTAGTAGTAGTAGTAGTAGTAGTAGTAGTAGTAGTTATGATTGTACCCCATTCCTCCATTCCCTACCAACCAAAGGTAAGTTAGGGGCTTTGATTTTGGCGGCTTGGGGGTTTCGGGGTTTAGGATTGGGTTTGCTTGGGACCCCATGGCGTGGAGCCTGTAGGAACAGGTACCCAAAACCCGAATATAGAAGACACAGTAGTTAATGAGACTATTCCTGATATGCTTAAGAAATAACAAACGGCAAAGGAACCACAAAACTCATGGCTAATCGCATGGTACAAATATATCCTTGTATATGTAAATGTGGAGTGCATGTACATTTGCTTGTTGTGCATACTATACAGACATACACGAACACATGCGTGCAAGCATGCATGCATGCATGCATGAATGCAAGCGTGCAAAACACCAGCATTGCATGCATCTGTCCACATATCCAGGCATCCATGCATCCATGCATGCATGCGTACACGCACACATATGTGAATATATATATATATATATATATATATATATAGAGAGAGAGAGAGAGATACATGTGCACATACAAGCACACATACATGTGCATGTGGCATATGCGCATACAAACATGATACATATACAAACACTTTTACAAGTACGTGTTTTATACGTACATATACGAACACGCGCATAGAGTGTACATATACATAAACATGCAGATGCAGATATTGATAAAAGTACAGATGAACAAGCGTGAATACACGATTATCTACCTGCTTGTTTCTCCGTTCATCCAGCTATTCAGCTGGCTATTGATCTGCGGGCTCGATCTCGCAATGTGTAACGTGAAACCCTCAAAAGGTCGATGCCGTATCCCTGCTCCCTAAAAGCCTAAACGGCAGCCCTAAACCCAGAAGCTTGACCCCACCACATATTACTATTCTACTATTACTATACTATACTATTACTACTAGACGCTTACTATTACTATACTATACTATGCTGCCCAAATTTCCGAGCCTTCTTCATGCTCTCCGGGTCGAGCTTCCCGCTGGGCCGTCCATGGACCTTTCGCTCATCCTCGCGCGAGCCGTCTTTGGGTTTAGGGTTTAGGGCTTAGGGTTTAGGGGTTTAGGGGTTGAGGGCTGAGGGTTTAGGGTTTAGGGGTTTAGGGGTTGAGGGCTGAGGGTTTAGGGTTTAGGGGTTTAGGGGTTTAGGGGTGTAGGGGTTTGGGGGTTTGGGTTGCAGGATCTTTTTGGCTTAGGGCTTTTGGCTATTTGGGATTTTGTAATTTAGCATGCGGGAGTTGGGAGTTTAATGATGCAATCGCACGGCTTCAGCAAAGTATATCCTGATCAAAACGTCCTCGTGGCACACCGCCTCGTCCTCACCGTAGTTACAGTGTCCACGCACTCGCACTTGGGCATCCACGGACCCAAGCCTGAGAATAGTCCGCCCCCAGCACTTCCAGCAGCGGCAGGCACAAATCCGTTGGCGATGGGTGCGGCCAGAGCTCCTCAACGCCCTCTGCTGCTTCTTAACAGTCTCACATGGAGCCTTCGGCAAGGCCGCGAGACCCACCCCCCCCCTGCCAGACACATCCGACGTACGCGTCACGCCAGACCCTCGAGAAACTGGGCGTGAAGCCGCTCAAGGCCTTCTTCATCAGTGGAGCCTCCCACCCGTCAGATAGCGTCCGCGGCTCTGTTGACTTTGGAGCTGCCCCTTCGAAAATTTCTCACACTGAACATACTGCACGACACAGAAGGTATGTTGGAGTATGCATGTAGGCAAAATCCAACACAGCCCACTGCGGTTTAGCTGAACGGTCACAAAGTCTTCATCACCAGAACACAACATTCTGTTTCACATGAAGGTTTTGACATCGGGGTGGCAGATGGGAGCTGAAGATCCAGGCCTTGTGTTGTCACTGTCAACGTATGGTCACGAAGGCGTGGCCAGAGGAAAGATATGCCCTAAACCTCAAAGCTACCATCCTGAAATACCATCGCCCGAATCTCCCAAAACCACGAACTGTAAGCCCTAAACACTAAACTGTAACTTAATGTAGGATATTCAAGCCTCCGCATTATCTGTGGCAAGGCTGGATGACTTCGGGGCTGTGGTTTTGGGGGTGCCAAACACTCAACCGAAAACTTCAAGGATACGACGATCTCTCAAACCCTAAGCCCCAAATCAAACTCAAGCCGTATCCGGAGGGCCCTATCTTCTGGCCGTTAAGCCCCTGCAACCAAGCCTCCGGGTAAACTTTGTGGTTTTGATTATTTCGAAGCCCGTTATATGGGAGTTTCCGAAAATTAGGCGTACTATACTTTGGGGTCCTTGTTATAGGGATCCTACTATTTAGGCTACTATATTAGGGTATATTCGGGTCCCCTATTTTCGGAAACCACCCATATGCTAAGTGCTACCATGGTGATGCGAAGAGCTTAGGGCCGGTGTTGTAGGCTTTGGGGTGAACCATAAGGGTCCAAAGGACCCAATAATTAGGTACTTGGGTTTGGGATACTGCTGATGCTATAAATCCTGCAGTACCTTAAGGACCTTCAACTATAGGAATAATGGGATATCCCTTGTTATGGGTAATGCAGGATTTATATCATCAACAGTAGTAATTATGTAGCTCAATACTTAGGAGAGTATATGATAATTAGGTACTTGGACCCTTAGGGGAACAGCCAAGACTCAAACCCTACTGAGCGCAAACCCTACAGCAAGGCGCCGTGGTGCCTGGCCGCCGCCGCCGCCGCCACCGTAGGCCTCAGAACGAGAGGGTTCCTCTTTAGCTCGTCGCTCTCTAAAAAAGCGGTCTCAATAATAAGAATCTAGGGTTCGGGGGTATGTTGTACCATATTTGCAGTAAGGAACCCCAAAACAGCGGTGGTAATTATCCAGGTCCTCGCAGTAAGCACTCTAAGTCCTCAAATCCCAAATCGCGAACGCCAAAATGCAAACAAAACCAAAGCCAAACTGCCTATAGTCCCCATTGTTGTTCCTTTTTTGGCTACCTTTTTGGACCCTACATATAAAGTTGGCTAAACCATAAAAGGAACTACAATGGAGACTACAGGTTTCCAAATAGGGTAGCATTATACAAACCCCAAAAGGTTAAAGGTTGTCTGCTCAGCTACTAAGGTGTGGCCCTAAACCCTGAACCCTAAACCACGCAGCGGAATCGTCGCGTGCAGCAGATGACAATTACAGAAGCGAGCCCACCCCTGCGCTCTGAACCCTATTTGGAGGTTTATGGATAGTTATAAGTCGGGCTATAAGTTTGCTTTAATATAAGGGACTTATAAGTTATAAGGGCTCTATGAAGCCTCTATAATTGGAGGTGCATGGGTAGTTTCTCCAGCGCGGATATAAGTCGCCTCACGTAGATAGTAGCAAGAGATATCTAGTTGTAACCCTACGTTTTACTACCCATGAATCTTCAAGTCAACCCAGAGAGCCCAATACCCCTTAATTAAGGAATATGGCTTAAATGATTAGGGGCTTCATATTATGGTTTAAGCTATATTCCTTAATTAAGGGATATTGGGCTCTCTGGGAACTTCAGTTCGGCGAACCGGAAAGCGACGTCCAACTCTCCACTCTACCCGGGTTTCGGATTTTGGTTTCTCGGGAATGGCTTCTCATCAAAACCCTTAATTTGGGACAGAGCCATGAGCTCTCAAATTAAGTAAGATATCTGAAATCATAACAGGGTTCCTATTTTAATTCAGGGCGTACTTGGAGGCATCATGGGACTTAGTATATAACTGGGGTTATTACTCGGGTAACTACACTTATAATTACTTATAACCCCAATTAAGGCACTTATAACCATACTTACGAAGTCCCATGATCCTTTAAGTAGCACCCTAAACCCTAAACCCTAAACCCTATAGACCCCTTTAAGGAACCCTATAGATCCCTTTAAGGAGCCCTTTAAGGAACTCCTTAGCAAAAGCCTTTTGGAGTTTCGGAGTGTGACTCCAGGATTCAAGTCTGCAGCACCCTAAACCCGAGAGGCTGCGGTCCTCAGGATGTCGGGTGGAAGGTGTTGGGTTGAGGTTTAGGGTTTAGGGTTTAAGGTTCAGGGTTTCAGGTTTAGGGTTTAGGGTTTAGGGTTTAGGGCTTAGGGTTTGGGGTTTAAGGTTCAGGGTTTCAGGGTGTTTAGGGTTTCGGGTGTAAGGGTTTGGGGCTCAGGGCTCTAATTCAGGGCTTTAGGGTTGAGGGCCCGCGAACCTTTGGCTAGTTAAACTGACGGATCAGGGGACAGGGGACTCAGTAAGTAGGGCCATAACTAACATGACGAAAGTTATGACCACTTACAACCCTAATTAACAGACCTGTAAGCTTCCTTACTACTAAGTCCACCATCGATCCCTAAAGGAACCCCTGGCACTCCTATAAAACCCTCATCAAGGTCCTACTTGCAGAATTCCCTGATCTTCCAAGCGGCCTGATAAGGCTGGATGTTGGGAGGCGCCATGGAGACAAACTTGTTCTGCCCATGAGGCGACCTCAAACTTACCCTTGGTTAGTAGAGACCGGAAGAATGGTAGTAATAGTAGTTATAATTGTACCCCATTCCTCCATTCCCTACTAGCTCAGGGTAAGCAAAGAGTTGCTCTACGCTGTAAGGTTTAGTTCAGGTTTTAAGCTAAAGGGCCTTCCGGCTTCATTTTTCTGTTCATAAGCTGGACGCTGTTCTTTTCAAAGAGGTCCCACAAGCTTCATAGGGTATTTCTGCATATGGGAAAATGGGATGTAGGATGTAGTCTCTAAGCTCAATTCACTTCGAGCCTTGGGATATGGGAGTTTCCGAAAACTAGGAGTACCTTATTTTGGGGTCCTTATAGTAAGGATCCTACTATTTAGGGTACTACAGTAGGGTCCCCTATTTTCGGAAACTCCCAAGTCAGTTGGGATATAATATAGGGGCCTAAATGATTAGAATAGGGTTTTGGGGCCCATTATACTATAATTATAATAAGGAACCCCAAATAGTATAGGTACCTATTCAGGCCCCTAAATTACAATGCTGGCCCCAGGGACTGAAGAGGCTTTCTGCAGAGCTGAGTTTTGGAGGTCTCCGGAGCTGTGTTTGTTGTTAAACGGCTCTTTTCCAACCGCGAACCACCCCCCCCCCCCTTGCTTTGTTATTGTGCAGGCGTTTACATTGCATCTCAAGTCTCAGGGTTATAGGATTTCATGAACCTCAACATAAACCCTAAATCATAGGACCCCCGGGAACTAACATCTAGCTTAATCAAACTTCCATTCCGAGAGCTCAAGAAAGGAAGACTTCGGGCAGGGAGTGCACCCACCAAAATGGCTGACCGTGAGCATGTGTGTGTGTGTGTGTGTGTGTGTGTGTGGGGGGGGGGGGGCGTATGTATGTATGTACGTACGTATGTACAACATAAAGACACCTATGTATATATGATTGTCTAGATACATATATATATATATGTACATGTATATGTATATGTATATGTATATGTATATGTATATGTATATGTATATGTATACGTATACGTATATGTATATGTATATGTCTATGTCTATGTCTATGTCTATGTCTATGTCTATGTCTATGTATATGTATATGTATATGTATATGCATATGTATATGTATATGCATATGTAGATATATATATATATATATATATATATATATATATATATATTATATATACATATGTATATCAGGGTCCCAGGCTTGGGGCTTGTGGTCACCTAGACCGCCAATTCGTGGAAACCCTTTGGACCAGAAGTCCGAGCCACAAACCCGATGGGCGCCCCTGCCCGAACCGTACTTCAAGGTTTTTGGGTAGGTATAAGGGTTTAGCGTTTTTCAAGCTCCTCTTTAGTGCTAGGGTTTAGGGTTTAGGGTATAAACAGAGTTAAGTAGAGCTTGTAAGGTTCCTTTAAGAGCTCCTATACAGGGATCTCTAAGGGTTCAGTAAGAGCACTGCGTCGAGGTTCATGGATAGTTACATGTGGGGTTCTACGTCCCCTGATATAGGCTATAAGTATTAGTCATCCTAAACCCAAACGCTAAACCTGTACTTATAACCAAACTAATAACTACCAGACTCGTGAGCCTCCAAATAACTCCTGAACATCCCCCACAACGGGCCGGGTGCTGAAACCACTGCTTCCGGGATGTAGGGTCGACGACCCCAAGTTTTAAGCTTTCAGGGCTTGGGGCTTCTGCAGGATTGAGGGGTCTTCGGTTTAGGGGCTTTTGGGGTTTCGGGTCCTGAAGCAGCCCGAAGCTCTGCATCCCAAGGCATCATCAAGAGTGGAGGCGCAAGTCCAAGCCCTTCTGAGGCTTATCGAACTGTCATGAATGACAGTGTGCTCGCTTTAGGGTTTAGGGCTTGGCCGGTATGATATATGTACATCCAACGCACTGATACAACTTTCTACTCTAAACCCTACAGCTTGGCCGTGTGCAGATGCTTTAGTCCTCTTGCTTTTGCCCTTTGTACTTGTAACGCCGCAAGAGGACCGACGGTTGCAGTCATCGACAAGCCCAAGGAGGCCTAGGTACCCTCCCACATACACGAAAGAATGCGGTTGATACATGTGTGCTCAACCCTTAAACCCTAAATCCTAACCCCTAGCAACCTGTAAACCCTTAACCTGCCAAGGAGCTCTAGGTCGTTGGAGGTGTTCTCCGGATTGTAGCCATGGCGTTTCATGGCTTCCGGAGAAAATTCACCCTAAAATGGGGCTTCGTATGGAGGGCGACAATCAAGTCTGGGGCAGGTGGCATGGCTAGGGTTGGGCTGAAAAGGTTTAGTGCACCAGGGGGCTACAAGTCAGTGGAGTTGAGGCTTGGGTGTGGAGCTTTATGACCGTTGGCGAGGTATAAGAGGATTTGCTTATCAAGATACTTATGAGACGCTAGAAAGACCATCAAAAGCTCCGCGATACCGTGTCTTACAGAAAAACCCTGCAAAACACTGAAAACAAGCACAAATCTTCGAGGCTTCGGAGGGGATGGGGCGAGGGGAAGCAAAACTGCGGGGAAGTCCCCAAGCGAACGCTTTGATGTCGCGGACAGGCATGCGAAGAAAGGAGAAGCGTAAGATGAACAGTGGGCTTCGGCTTCAATGTGTGGGCCGTAACACTTAGAAGAGGGTTTGGGGATATTTTGTACTTGTAGCATGCTTATACTTCATAAACCCGAGGGAACACATCTTGGTACTTATTCAGGCTTCTGCCCTCGGGGGATAGATTCTAGCTATCTCGGGCATCGGATTTACATACATAGACGTTTAGGGTTTCGGGTTGAAAAAAATTCCTGAGTTGGTGACAGACGTAGCTGTAGAGCTTGCTGCAGACCGAAACCGTAGCAACCTTAAACCCGAAAGCCTGGCGACTAAGCCTCACGACCCTGTAAGTATGCAAGGCCTTCGATCTTTTCCGTTTGGGTTAAGGGTTAGGGCTCCTTGTTTCAATGTAGCTTTCAAAGTACGTTCAAGGTTTAGGGCTAAGGCTCGGGCTTATGGTCCAAGATTTAGGGTGTAGGCTTTCCGGTATGGGCTTTGGGGTTTACGGTTCAAGCTCCAGGGTTCAGGGTTTGGGGTTTAAGAAGGATCAAGGTCAAGGGCTTCTGTGGGGAATCCTTTCACACAGGTCATGCACTGCTAGCTTCATCCGGTGTACGTAATCCGAGATATAGAATCATGCCTTGAGTCCCCTTCCGCATGCGTTCCTCCTGCAGCACGCATCCTACACCCTAATTCGCTCCAAAGCTTGAACCCTGAACACAACCTAACCCCCAAGTACCCTCTAATATACCCCAAATAGCCTTTACTAGGGCCACGAGGATTCCTGAAAAGGTACTTGGGGGTCTTGGAACATCCTACATAACCATGAAAGGCCCCATGCCAAACCCCAAACCGTGAACCTCGGCTTGAAGCTTTCTGAAACTTAGGCTTCGGATACTTCTCCAAATTATAATCTCTTTTAGGGACCTTTTTCCACGGGTGCCGTACTATTTGGGGATCGAAAGCGGGACCCGAATCTAGAGAACTATGCATGTAGGATTTAGGTCCCAGATTGCAGTTCAGGGATGTTCACGACGCAGAGTTGCGCAGACCTTCGGGTATCGTGTCGGACGTTGGGTTTGTGGCTAAAGTAAAGAAGTTGGTCAAGGCTGGAACTGAGGTGCACGTTCTTGACCACGTCCAGTATTGTGAGACTACTCGAGAACCGTCGAAACTTTTCGAAATCGAATGTCAAGCCCTGCCCGGCTTGCCATAATATACTACCCGAAATCCTTCACACTGCACGTCAAACGTTGTCATATTTGCCATGAGATCTCGGCTGACTGGCGTCGAACGTCTGCCCTTGCATCTCCACTTCTACTGCTTCGCTGTGGCGACCCAGGTCTCTCAGGCACTGCACCAGGCTGTTCCTGACCCCCCCAACAACCCAACTCCCACAGCAACCCAGGAAAATCAGAGGTTGATCTTTCAGAATAATGAACGAAGCCCGAAAACTTATAATGATGCCAGATTACTGGAACCCCCAAAAAAACTCAACGGTTGCAGATTACTTGAGAACTAAGGTTCTGGGTCATTTGCGTATCCGGGTGAGCAGTTCCCAGCGTCTGCTGGCGGGCAGCGAGCACTTCTCTGTGGATCTGCAAGGCTTCGGCTTGGCGACCGAGTGCATTTAGAGAAGTTGCGACGCTGCTTTGGGTCCGCAAAGAATCGGAATGTACCGCTCCGAGCGTTCGCTGCTGAGCGGCAAGTACGTCCCAGAGCCTGGATTCTCGTTTATATGTGGGCCTGAATATATAACATTGACAGGTGTGGGCTCATATTACACTGTAGATTCATATAGGAACGGTAAGGATACTGTGTCACGAGTTTTTCAAAACTCAATTTGCTGAAGCTATCTTAAAACTCAAAAGCTTTTCCGGGGCTGCATAAGGGTTGTGCTCGGTGCTGGCATGAGGTGGCGAAGGAATACAAGTTAGTTTATCAGGAGAGTTTCAGCATTTTACCCATCGCAACAGACTTTCTATATACAGTCGGAAGCAACTTCACGCCTTGATCTCAATACCCTGTGGAGTTTAGGGTTTACGGTTTCCGGTTGTCCCGAATCCGTAAATTCCTAAAGCTTAAACCCCCGACGCCCGAAACCCTAAAACTAGCTTCCTTAACGAAGGCCCAGCAGCATCTCTAAAGCCTCCTGGTGGCGACCAAGGTCAGCAAGGGACTTCGCAAGCCGACCCTGACCTAGGGTTAGGGTGTAGGGTTCGGGTTTGGAGCTTTTCTAAAGTGCATCTGACTTTTCGCTGCGCTCCGCATGCCCAACCCATGAAGGGTGTGCACTGTAGTTGAAACACAACACAAGACGGCAAACTCACCCCGAATCAAGCTCTCACATGTGCACCATCACGTGTCTTCTCCCGTGTTACCTCATCCTCTGCTGATCCATCACGCGCTGAACCAGCTCTGTGATGCCTGTGGGGAGCGCTGTCACGACTCGTGACCAGGCACTCGATGGCGACTGCGAGGAGTGGCAGATTCACCTTTTCTGACGACCAGGAGGAGCAGCCAGGGCTTCCGCACGACGGTGTAGAGCAGGCCCACCATCACTTCGATGCTCAGTGCCATGTCTTTGTCCCATGGCACCAGGAGGGGAAGCATCCCGCCGTCTCATGTAGAACCTCCAGGTCACGAAGAGGGTCTTCAGGAAGCCACGGCTCAAGACCTGAAATCTTCACCCACCGACTGTGTCACGTAGAGCTCATGTGCTCGCTGTCGCGCGCCGAACGCGGAGCCTAAGCCAGCGACGTCTCTCTGCCACAACCTTCGCCGCATCATCGCCAGCATTGAGCTCATAGAATCCACGGGCGGCAGGTTCCGGTGTGCAGCAGGAGGTGGGCGAACTTGCCGTGGGTCCTGCATCGCAAAAAAGATGGCCCTCGCTTGAGTACCCGAGTTCCAAGGACATTCTTGGATGGAATTTAATCTGGGGACTCCTCAGTCGCCGTCATCGTGAGGCTCTGTCATGGCTGACAATGATCGAGGAAGCGGCGACGTCTCTCCACACCAAATTAAAGTTCACAACATCCCTCGTCATATCCTCCGTCGACCGGTCCTGCAGGCTGTCGTGCTGGTCCCCCAACGTCAGTTATAACGGTATCGACCAGATTCGAACAAGAAAAGCAAACCTTTCGCACGAAATCCCACGACAGGAAGCTGAGCATCGTCAGCGTCACGTTCTTGGACTCCCGAGCCTTGACGACAAATGAGCGGGCCGCAGCCCCGGCTCGGGCGGCTTTAGCCTATGCCGCCTCCACGTCCTTGTGATTCTTGATGGCTTTGGCGTTCATGGTGTCGAGATGACAGGCACAGGAAGCGGCAGCGAGATGTGGTGTGAGAGATCTTCGAGGTGACTTGAGCCGTAGAGATGGGTTTCGGGTTTAGGGGTTAGCGTTTAGGGTGCACGCTTATTCGTGATGAACAAAAAGTACCCTGTTTGAGGGGTCAGGGTTTAGGGCTTAGAGTTTTGGCATTTTGGGGTTTTGGGAATTTGGGGTTTGGGACGCAGGGTACCTGGATGTCTAACCGAACTATAAACTGCACTTGTACTGGGATTTACTAGATCATCAGTGCCTTGAGATTCCAAGCATGGCTGGTGTACGTGCGCACGGATATGGCAGTTTCCGAAAATAGGGGACCCTAATATATTGCCCTAGATAGTAGGATCCTTATTATAAGGACCCCAAAATAAGGTACCCCTAATTTTCGGAAACTCCCATGTAGGGATCAGCTCACGGAACCAGCTAAAAGAAACGTGGAGTGCCCTGAACCCTGAAGCCTAAGCCCCGAACCCTAACACAAACCTAAACCCTAAAACCCTAGAGCCCTAGGACCCTAAACCCTGAAACCCGAAGCACTGAGGCGCGAACTGCGGAGAGTGTCGGGGTGAGTCACTCCAAGGGCTTGCTGAAGAGCAGACAAGACCTCCTGGTGCATGTCTAGAGCGGCCTTATAGCAACCGAGATGGCTGAGAGAGGCAGCAAGGTTGCTCTGAGTCAAAAGGGTTTTTGGATGAGCATCACCCAGCACCTGCTGATAAGCAGCTACCACCTTCCGGTAGACATCTACAGCTTCTGCATGGCGACCGAGACGGCACAGCGAGCTGGCGAGGTTCTTCTGCGTCCGTAGAGTATCGAGGTGATCATCTCCCATCACCACCTGCTGAGCCGACAGCACCTCCTTCTGTGCCTCGAAGGCTTCGGCATGGCGGCCGAGGCGGCTTAAGAAAGTAGCCAGCATACTGTGGGTCAGCAGCGTGTCCGGGTGAGCATCCCCCAGCACATCTTGACGAGCCGACAACACCTCCCGCTGCACATCCAGGGCCTCAGAGTGACGGCCGAAGCGGCTAAGGACAAGCGCAAGATAGCTTTGGGTAAGCAGTGTGTCGGGATGAGTGGCTTCCAGCACCTGCTGTTGATCAGCCAGCACCTCTCGTAACATGTCCAAAGCTTCGGCATGACGACCGAGGTCGCTCAAGGACCTCGCAAGATTGTGCCGAGTCCGCAGAACAACTTCGCTGCGCTCGCCCAGCAATGAACTGCCCATGGCCGACATCACGCGGTACAAAAAGATTCGTGCCTCGTTGGCGTCGCTGTAGCGGCCCTCGTTCTCCAAGATCGTCGCTCTTAGCAGCAGGCAGACCAAGGCCTTCAGGGAAGCGATGACGATGAAAAAGTACTGCGTAGCGGAACCTCCGTAGATGAGCACAAAGAGCGACTGCAGGGCGGCCTGTGGCAGATCCTCCGTGATGGCCACGGCCAACTTCGCTGGCGAGGACAGCTTTGCCAGCAACGTGTGGTCGTGGCGCCGGTAGCATGCAGCACGAACGGGAAGCAGACCGGCTGCCAACTCTTCCGGGTGATGCCTCCACAGATACATGCCGGAGAGGCACAGAATGCCAAGGCCCACCAGAGCCACTGCGACAGCAAGCCAAGTCCTCCATACACTGGCTGATGGACTGCCATCACATTCGGGGTCAGGGTAGAACCCAGAGAGCCCTTAGCTTGAATCATAATATGAAGCCCTATGTAGTTTTAGCCATATATTCCTTCATTACAGGGTATTGGGCTCTCTGGGAAATACCGAGACATTGAAGGCCTATACTACTTACTACTTTTACCTTTTCTAGCAAGCAGTCATATGTTAACGGATGGACTAACCTCTGAGACTATATCGGGACTATTTATAGTACCCGAACAAGGTTAAGGTTGTCAACTCTACTAAACTCTACTACGAAGAAAAGGACAAGAAGTGCGAGACCCCAGGCCGGGTTCAGGGTTTAGGGTTTGGGGTTTAGGGTTCAGGGTTTAGGGTTTAGCGTTCAGGCTTTTAGGGTCTAGGGTTTCTTTCAGCTGCTGACACTCACTCAAGACCTTATCGCAGTCCATCCGTCACCTTCTGCTCAGCGGTGAATCCTTAAACCCCGAATCCTAAACATCTATACTCTAAACCCTGAGCCCTTCGGTTGATGACACTAATCCTGCATTACCTTAAGGACCCTAAACTATGGGAATTATGGTATATTCCTCATTATGGGTCATGCAGGATTTATATCATCAACCGCTACACCCAAGCTTCCCTTTCCCAAACGTCCTCTGCGACAAAGCAAGGCCGACAAAGAGCCAATCCTTGAAGGTGTCCAGGGGTTCGCCTAGGACTGGCACGACGGGCGTCACAATCGCCAAGCCGAATTCTGGAATCCGAGATTCAGCATCGCCAGGCAGGAAGATAGTAAAGTAGAGACCTTGCAAGACAGAGCTTGCAAGCATCATCGTGACCCAAGCGAGCCACAATTCCCAGCAGAGGCCATACCGCAGTTCTAAGTGCTCCGTCGCCACTGCCCACAGCGTGAACACGGCGCACACAAAGTGGAAAGTAATCACGTAGCACATCACAGGCAATGGTGGTGGCTGCTGCTCCTCCGCCTCTTCCGCCGCCACTGCATGGTACACGACGCGAGAAGAGGTGCGGCTCTGCATGCCATCGTCGAGCCGTTCAAGGCCCATTAAGGTTGCTCGGCCGATTCTTGTGAGCAAGACGCCGAAGGTGAAGGCAAGGAAGGTCAAAAAGAAGATCATGGACACGTAGTACTGTCTCCGTTGTTGCTGCTCTTGAGGGCTCAAGTCCGCCCCACAACCGGCCGGGAGACTCTCGCGCGGCCGGGCCACCCAATGTAGGTGACACTGCGTGACTTGTTGCCAACTATGTGGGAGCGACAGTCGCAGAGTTACACCCAAGCGGGATTCTGCTACCCCAGAGGTCAGCACACCCACCGGCACAGCCACAATCAGCGGCACCAGTCCAACCAAGCACCGAAGATCCCATCTATGCTCGAGCAGATGCGCCGGAATACAAAAAGAGCTCGCCAACCAGAGACAGGCTGCCAGGCACGCGTAGGCGGCCAGGCCCAGCAAAATCCCCAGGACCTGCTTCGTCGATAGGACTTCGCGCCATTGACCCGGGCAGCTGAGTCCTTCAAAGAAGTTCCTTAGCTTTGACTTACGGGCTCCTTTAAAAAGGGCGAACCATAAAGGTATGAGGGCTTAGTACCGAGGCCTTCATAGTTAGAGTTCAGCATTGGAGTAAGAGTTGAAGTCCCGAGGGAGCAAAGAGCAAAAGGCGCAAAATGGGATTTCATAATGGTCCCTGTAAGGCAAGGGACTACAAACGCTGAAAACTAAACCCTGCACCTTTAAAGAACAGGTCCCAAAACAGCTATGAAAGTATGGTAAAATGGGGGGGGTCTGAATAATTAGATTAGGGTTTGGGGGTATACAGAGTCCAGGGTCGGGATCGATTGCAAGGCCTTCGTGGTGCTAGCAGCATCGGAGTCCCTGAGCTCTCTGCCCAAATGCCACGAACCCGAGCTCTGATGAGGCCAGAAGCTCGCCAGGATGATGCCAATCCCAAGGCAAGGAAGGATAGCAAAGGCAGGTCGCATCATCATCGTAGCAGATGATCCGACTTAGAGCTGGAACCGGGATGGCAAAACGTCCAATTGTCTGCGCCCGCTGAGGAAAACTTATTCGACACGATGTAGGGTTGCGATTTTCTGCGTTGATTTCCATGATGAAACCCAACGCATGCACTCATAAGCAAGAGGGAGCCCTTTCAGGAACACTGTAACAATTTGTGCCGACCCCCATATTAAAGTCCAACCCAGCAGTTGTCCGAGAGACAGAGGACAAGACCGAAGACGAGAAACGTGGCAGATCAAGGCTTAGGGGAACCCCAAACCCTAAACGCCCTAAACCAGACCCTAAACCCTCAACCCTAAACAACCTAGACCCTGAACCCCGGGCCCCAGACCCCAAACATACCCAAAACCCAAACCGTGACCTAGACCCCAAACCCTAAACCTCCGCAACACGAAACCTAAAAGACCGCAGGTTGGTGTTCATATACGGAGGTCCGACACTACGGTTGATGATGTAAATCTTGCATTACCCATAATAAGGAATATACCATCATTCCCATACAGGATTTATAACATCAACACTAGCAGTAGCAAAATGGCCAGATAGTCCTTGTGTAAGCCTGCAACACCACTCGATCATGAAGGCCTCATCATGCCTCATCCCTAAACCCTAATATAGGGGCCAAAATAACCAGAATGAAATTTTGTTGGTCCATGATACTATACTTATAAAAAGGAACAGCCACCATAGTATTGGTATTTATTTAGGCCCCTATATTAAACCCATTCAGGTCTGCGCCGTCAGAGGTCAGAAGCGATTGCATGTTTGGGTGGGTTCCGCGGTGAAAGCTCGTGGGTTTACAGACATTTGACGGGGTTGCGGATTTAGGATCTAGGGTTTAGGGATGCTTAGGGTGTAGGGTGTACGGTTTAGGGTGTAGGGTTTAAGCTTTAGGATTTAGGGGTTAAGGGCCTTTAGGGCCTTGAGGGGCGGTATTGAAGCCAGAGGCTCCAAAAAAAGTTCCTCAAACTGTCAATATGGGTAGTTCTCTAAACTAGGGTCCCTTTCTTGGGTCCTTATTAGAAAGTGCCGTATTATATAGGGGACCCAAAAAGGGACCCTAATTTAGAGAACTATCCATATGATCTGATGTATATCGCTTCAGTAGAGTTTATCGTAAATAATGTGGGCTCTTGTCAAGGAAGTAAATTTAAGTTTAAGCTGCCATAATAAGGAGCCGGCTCTGGAAAGATTCAAGTTGGCTTCAAGAACTGGGTTCTTAGTAAGGAAGGAAGACAAACTTACCATAACCAGGAAACCGTATTTCTGTTGCGCTTTTGATACCTATCTGGTAACTATTGCTAGGTAATGAGAAGCCCCTTTACAATGAGGGTACCCTGCTCCTACTATTCGGCTTTGATAAGGGGACCCTAGAATCAAAAGGGCAAAAGGGTACTACTCAGGCCCTAAACCCTAAACCCTAAACCCTAAACCCTAAACCCTAAACCCTAAAACGTTTCTTAAACTCCATAACCAGAAGCCAAGTAACCATCTCGGTGCGGAGGGGCTTCTGGCTTCTGCAAGGATTTCTGTACGCGCTCGGCCGGTGTCTCATAAGGGTTTCTATAAGGATGTTTGAAGAGGTTGAGGGCCTTTAGCATTCAGGGCTTCGGGCAGCAGAGCTTTAGATGTTCAGTTTGGTCCGGAGAGCTTAGGGATTAGGGTTTAGGGTTTTGGGGTAAGTTTCAGGGCTTGTGGTTCGGAGCCCAATCGGAATCGGCGTGCACCTTTTCGACGCTAGTTCCCGCGCAGGGCGCGTAAAGAGTCTGGAACGGGCCTGGCATGCAGGGATTGCAAAGCAAGGATCCAGAAGCCATGATATGGGAACCTGATTCAGAAACCTTGGGTCTTTATTGGCTGCAACACCATTGGGGCTTCGAAAATTGATCGCAATTTTAAACCCATTTATTCAGGCCTATTGGGCACGAGTTTCGCGCAAGTGCAGGATCGGAAGAGCCTTGCAACTTTACTAAGGAGCCTGATTAAGAAAGCCTGGTCCCAGAATGTCTCGAGTTTAGGGGTGAGGATTTAGGGTTTAGGCTTCCGGGTCTGTAGGACCCTAAACCCTGAAACCCCAACCCTAAACTTAAATCCGATACCACGCAACCAACGCCCTGAGTCGAAGAGCAGAGTTTGGATGCTGAGGCTTCTTCATCTTTGGGGGTGTAGGGGTTTACCTATAGTCTCCATTGTCGTTCCTTCTGGGGGGTTACCTTATAGGATCCTTAATATAAAATTGGTTAAACCCAAAAAAGGAACTACAATGGAGACTATAGGTACTGTTTCGGGTTGAGGGTTTAGGGGTGTAGGGTTGAGGGTTTAGGGGTTCAGGGGTGCAGGGCTGAGGGGTTCAGGGGTTAGGGGTTTAGGGGTTCAGTGGTTTAGGGGTGTAGGACTTTAGAGGTTTAGGGTTTAGGTTGGGCGACCTAGGGTTTTAGGGTCGGGGCTTTAGATTTTCACGGGTCGAGCGACGAGCGAGAGTACAGGTTGTAGGATTTAAGGATTTAGGCTTGGTGGCTTAAGCCTTTGAAGGGCAAGGGGTTTGAGGTTGGAACTATCGGCCCCTTAGTGGCTTAGGGGTCTTACTAACTACAATAGCGTTTTGGGCTTTTTTATAGCCAAAGTACCCACAGGCCCCAAAGTAGCTCCTTTTTGGGATTACCTTATAGGATTCTAAATATGAACCCTAAAAAGGAACTACTTTGGGGCCTTAGGGTATGCTGCAAAAACCACACCATGGGTGCACACTTTCCGCGCCTGAGCGTCGGCTTCCAACCTCACCCAGGATTCGACAAAATCGCTTCTGGGGTTTAGGGCTGGTTTGGGGTTTAGGGTTTAGGGTCTAGGGTTAGGGTTTAGGGCTTAGGGCTGGTTTGGGGTTTAGGGGAGGGGGTGAACATTCGACAAACTTTTTCTGGCAACGGGGGAAGTTCTGACTTCTGACACAACAAAGCGTTTTAAACCGCCGCGGTCACTGAAGCCCATACTCAAAGGATCAGTGCTTTTAGGAAGTAGGGCTGCTTATGTCTACAGCAACTACACATATAGCTGGTCGTAGCATAAACCCTAATGGGGGGTGCTTCTAATGTTACTGTCTACTTACTTGTCGACCACTATGGGAACTAAAGTTGCTGAAGGTTGACCTTTCGTTTATTGGGACTCTAATGCCCCCGAAAAGGTTAATTAAAGGTTTGTAACTCTACTACTGACTAAGAGACCCTAAACCCCAAACCCTAATACCCTAAACTCTGTTACCTACTACTACTACTACTACCACCACTACTACTACTACTACTGCTGCTGCTGCTGCTGCTGCTACTACTACTACTACTACTACTACTACTACTGCTACGACTGCTACTACTGCTACTACTACCACTACTACTACTAGGATGCCCAGCAAGCTAGGAATAAAAAGGGCTCCCTTTTTGGTATTGGATAACTTTATAAGGAACCTAGGATTCCAAAAAGGGAATAAGGGTACTACTGGGCATCCTGGAATACTACTACTAACCCAGACCCCCGGGAGGATCGAGAAAGTAGATCCACTAATTTGGGGCCCTATTACTAGGGATAATTTACAGGAACCCCCATTAAGGGATCTACTTTTTGGATCCTCCCCTAAGCCCTAAACCCTAAACCCTAAAAACCTAAAGATCCCTTAAAGGAACCCTTACAGGAACTGGATCCTCCCGGGGGTCTGGGAAGTCAAGGTCTGCTGATCCTCGAAGCCCTGCCCCGGGGATCCTGGTCCCCGAAACCCGAACCCTAGGCTCCCAAAAGCCGAAAGGTCGAGGCTTATAGGGTTTGGGATTTAGGGGTTTAAGGTTTAGGGTCTAGGCTTAAGGGTTTCAGGTTTAGGGGGTCAGGGTTTAGAGGTTTAAGGTTTAGGGTTTAGGGGATTAATTCAGGTTTTACTGCTTAGGATCATAGGATTTGGGTTTTACGTTTAGGGTTTAGGCTGCAGGGTTTAGTGGAAGTCTTGGCCCCTACAACCTAGGAATCCTTACAGGAAGCCTTACGCGAACACTTCAGGGAACCCTACACCTGCATTTCAGAAGCCTTGTAGAACTTCTTGGCTTCAAGGAACCCGAGATCCCCTGTACCCTGAACCTTACGTATAGAGGATCAGGGGCCAAGCTTGTCCAGCTGCAGGATACACATAGTTCCGAAAATTAGGGGTACCTTATTGTCCTTACAATAAGGATCCTACTGTTTGAAATACTAGATTAGGGTCCCCCATTTTCGGAAACTCCCACATAGACCGAAGGGTTTAGGGCTTAGCCTCAACATTGGGATCCCAATTACAATGCTTATTAAGACAGAAGGGTTTCTTACTCCGGATCTACAGCATGCCACTGGGCTTGTGCGCTTCCGCGGAGAGTGGTGCTTTGGTTTGACCCGGGGCAGGAGAGGGGGGTCTATGAGCCGGTTTTTGTCAAAAGGGTTTCTGCAAGGGGTATTTATGAGGTGCGTGTGCCAACTTTGCCAGGCTTCCATTTCAGGGTGTTCCAATTTCTCGCAGAGCTTCTAACTCAAACACGCTACACATGTGGTACTCCATTTCAGACTTGAGTTCTCTCCAAAGAAACTGAAACTACTTTAAGTTGCCATAAGCAGCAAACCATGTTCTGTACTATAGATCCCTGTTATGGTAACTTAAGTTACGTTCCTTAAACAGGACCCGGTTCCTCAAGGCTGCTCCGCTCTCCGGTTGTGTCCTTGTCATTTTTGCTTTTTGTGGTATTTAGGGTTGAGGGTTTAGGGTCTAGGATGTAGGGTTTAGGGCTGTGGCGGTGGCCATCATCAATTCCACGGAAGAATACTATCCATGTATTCGAACCCCGCCAAGAAAATGACATGTTTGACAAAGAAACCTCGAAACCGGAGCCCTGCACTCTGAAGCCCTACAGTTGATGATATAAAGGGGTCCCTTTCAAGGGATCTATAAGGGTACCTTTAAGGGGCTCCTTTAAGGGATCTATAGGGCTTTAGGGTTTAGGGGTTAGGGATATAAATCCTGCATGACCCATAATAAGGAATATACCATAATTCACATAGTTTGGAGTCATTAAGGTAATGCAGGATTTCTATCATCAACCGTATAAAGCCCTGTACAACCTTGTAAAAATCGAAAAAGACGCATCAACCGTATCAACCATCTGGGTAGTTGTCAAAATGATGGCCATGTTTTGGGTACCCTAAATATTAGGTGCCGTACTATAAAAAAAAAAAAAAAAGGGACCATAATTGTGACAACCACCCATCTAAAGCCCGTATAGAACTCTTACAAAAGCCCCCGTCGAAGGGCCTGCACTCGCGGAAGGCTCCGAAGCGGGCGGTGCCTCTACAGAGAGGTGGAGCTTTTCTTGTTCAGAAATTGGGGAAATTAGGCTTGAGGGTAGTTGAGGGTTGGGGGTTACGAGTTGAGGGTTTAGGAGTCCAGGGCTTATAGGGTTTAGGGCCAGTGTGGGGTTCAGGAGGGAACTATAAGCGTTTCTGTGAAGGGTTTTGGGTTTAGGTGCTGGGATTCTCATTAAAGATCTACCCGAACCCAGAAACTCAAGGATCCAAGGGTGTACCTGCGGAATCCAAGAACCTACCGTTTTTAGGGGTCTACCCTCTAACTAAGGGGTCATAACCTACTATTTTTCAGGATTTTGGAGTCACAGGTAGGGCCTAAGAGTGTAGGGTTTGAGCTTGTCTTCGGTATCCGAACTCCCCATTTTCTGGTCCTGTTAGACTTCGTCGCCGGGGTCTTCGTTCCTGCCCCGCTTCATGGCTTACCTTTGGTTAGTAGGGAATGGAGGAATGGGGTACAATTATAACTACTATTACTACCATTCATCCATTCCCTACTAACGGTTGCTTCGAGCGAAAACGGACACTGAGGATCTTCCCGGTGCTCGAGAGAAGTAAGGTTCGGGGCTTAAAGTTAGGGCTTAGGGTTCATGGTTTTGGGTCCAGGGGTCAACTTTACGGGTTTCGGATTTCGGGTGTGGAGGGTTAGGGAAGCCCTGAATTCAGATCACCTTCCTCTTGATGCCGTAACACTCAGACCATAAACTTCGCAAGCCCGGACCTCCTAAGGATCCAAAGACCCCGAAGCCAGAAAACCTTAAACCCAAGAATCCACAAGCCTAAAGAGAACCCTGCCGGGGGCACAGTCCCATTCGCCTTCCGATCGGCATTTAACCATTCGGCAGCTGTGCCCGCCTTCTTGCAGCTCTGCTGGGTTGTATAGTTCCGTTTAAATTTGAAAGGGGTTGTACAAGGATTTATACCGTTTAATTGGGATAAGGCCTGATCTACCAAGTTTTCATGGGGTTGTCGCAAGGTGTTAGTTAGGCTTCCATGGAGGTGTTAGAGGGTGCAGGGGTGGTGTGGGGCTTAGGGTTGAAACAACTGGTCTCATTCCTCTTTGCGGAGTCTATATGCCCTAGCCCTATTCCCCATGCACGCATTCCCTAAACCCAGGCCCTAGACCCTAACCCGTCGTTTGCAGAGCCATGACGTTTTAGGGTCTAGTGTTGAAGCTTCTTGGGTTCAGGCTATACGGATCAGGGATTAGGGCTTAGGGTTTAGGGTCTAGGGTTCCGGGTTCAGAGTTTAGGTAGGGTTCAGGGATTAGGGTTCAGGGCTTAGGCTTAGGGTTTAGGGGCTTCGGGTTTATGTTTCGCTTGGGATCCTTCGAATGAATTGGGATCCCACTTCTTGGGGTGCTGGATTTCTCGGCTTTTTGGGGGATGTCGGAGGTGGAGTGCAACTGCAGCTACTATTCACATCAGGACTATGAAAGGAGTACTAGTACTAGTATTATTTAGTGTTAGTATGAAGATTAGTTATTACCTTAACCCCCAGAAACCTACCTCTTTAAGGATTTATATAAAGAAACCATATTAGGGAACCCTAAAAAAGGTAGGTTCCTTAGGGCCCAGGTAGTGTTAGTATGAGTAATAGCTATTACAATTAGTATTACTATTCTTCAGCTCATCCAAAGCCCTTCGAGGCGGACATCTGGCAAAGGGAGCCGTCTTGGTCCGAAAACCAACCGAGCATAATATCATATAGTATCCAAGGGTAAAAAGGAGGGACCCTTAATAAGGACCCCTAGGTATATACCCTTAATATAGCTATTATATACCCATTATATAGCCGAGCATAATATCACATGGGTGGTTGTTAAAATCAGGGCCCCTTTTTGGGTCCCGATAATAATACGGCACCTAATATTTAGGGTACCAAAAGAAGGACCTTAATTTTGACAACTACCCATATAGTATGCTGTAACAAGCTATGCTTGCTATGATATGTCATAGTAGCACAGCAGCTCTGAGGGGGAGTGCCCTTGCATTGAACACCTGGAGCTCCGCACTCTGCTTTCCAACCCCTGCTTCCCAAATTTGGACATGTCCGGGCGCATGTGAAGGTTCGAACAGCTTTGCCAGTTTGCTAAGCAAAGTGGGGCTGTCCTTGTAGTTGATGATGTCCCCAACCTGGTTCTGGCCCTTTGTGCCTAAACCACCTCAATATACTGTACAAAGGGTAATGCAGGATTTTGTCCACCCACCGTACCAAAACCTGCGTTTGTTGTGGTTTCTTGTTGTGAAGCATACACACTGATATAGAAGCCATATGTACGCTACACTTTGGTAAGTTAAGGTAATACAGGGGCCTTAATAATTAGAGTAGGGCTTCGGGGTACATTATACTATAAGTATAGTCAGGAAACCCCAAAATAGTGTAGGCAACTAAAGGCTGAGGCTTTACCTCAACCACCGAAAACCTATGTGTTTATGGCTCCGTAATATGGTTTCTGTATATGAGTTCTACAACATGTAAGCTTTCGAGGATGAAGGTAAAGCTAATTCAAGGTTGAAGAACCCGAGAAGGTCCCCCAATAGATCCCCGAATAAAACCCGCAAATGTTTTCCACGTCTTCTGTAGGACACCGAACGGTTTGGGGTTTAGCGTTTAGGGCTTAGGGCTTTGGGTTTAGGGCTTAGGGTTCAGTGTTGAGGGTTCAGGGTTTAAGAAACCCTGAAAGTCGTCCAAGCCCTCTGTAGGAAACCTGACGGCTTTGGGCCTGTGGCGTGTCGGAGCCCTGGCGCCGAGACGCCTGACGAGCACCACCTCGGGAGCCGCGCCTGAAAAGCTTCGGGTTTTAGGGAATCGGCTTTCATAGGGCTGCAGAGGTTGTACAGGGCTTTTGTTTAGGAAAACGCGTTGAGTGGTTCTAAACAATCTAAGTCTAAGGGCTTTAAAAAATACGAAAGCGTTTTTGGGATACGTTTTAATGTAATATAAACAAGGGTAGAGTTGAATAGGGACGAGGGGGCAGGATCCCAAGGTTTGGATGTAGAAAAGTGTTTATAATTGAGGGTTGAAGGGTTGTGGCAAGGGCCTGGGATTTCCGAGCGAAAAGGAGGGTGTAGCTTGCAGGGGATTCAACTTATGCGACACGGTTTCCCATCTAGGGCTTGGGGTTCGGTGTTGGGGTCGTGCTCTGCAGGTGTTGCTGGGTCGTCGCGCCTCCGAATTATGGCAGTATGGGAGTTTCCGAAATAGGGGACCCTACCTAATATAGTACCCTCAACAGTAGGATCTAATCTTCGGCAACTCCCGCATAGCCCTTTAACACAAGTACGTGGAATGCAAGGGTGAAGCCCTCGTCCATGTGATACGAGCTCATGTAAGAGAAACAATATGTTGTACCATAATTATAACAAGGAGCCGCCAAAATAATACTTGTAATTATTAAGGCCCCTAGAATATCATACTTCAACGAAGTGTTTGCAGACGAGGGGACTGAGCACCGGGGCCCACGTTACAGATCAGCTTCACGAGAATGCCAACAGCGGCAGCAACAACAACAAGAACAAGGAGAGACCCCGATGTTACAGAAAACTTCTGAAATCAGCTTTCATGCCGTACATTCTCAATCAGGTTACTTCATCATCATGGCAAATGAACTCAGGCTGTTAGGGTGCCTGGCCCGTATAATCCCAAGCCCCAAAGTACCAGACCCTCTGAGGCCTGCCAGAAGATCTCCTGGAACCGCCACGTGCAGGCTGCGTGGGTGGCGGCCTCACGTGCTTGGAGGGTCAGAGTATCCTAAGTGGGGCTCGAGACAATTACAACTGTACTTATGTTCTATATCTTTTCATGGAGCTGTGGGTCGTAGGGCTTGGCATTGTAGGCTAAGAAGCCCTCAAACCTACACTCCAAACCCAAAAACCCTACGCATCCCAAACCCTAAACCCTAAACCCTAAAACACTAAACCCTAAAGCCCGAAGCCTTAAAACCCTAAACACTAAACCCTAAAACCCTGCACCCTAAACCCTACACAGTGAACCTTTAAGGACCTCAAACACGGTAAGCCTCAACCCGGCAAGCCCTGGGTTGCTTGCTTACTCACAGGGACGGGGGACTTACAAAGTAGAGTTAGAAGGTTTAGGGTTTAGGTGTTAGAGGGTCTAGGGTTTAGGGGTTTAGGGTTTAGGGGTTTAGGGTTTAGGGTTTAAGGTTTAGGGTTTAGGGTTTAGGTTTTTGTTTTAAAGGGTTTAGGGTTTAGGTTTTTGTTTTAAAGGGTTTAGGGTTTAGGGATAAGAGAAAGGTACATGTAACCCAAGATACTTATAATGGCCTGTAACATTCAAGCTTGATCGTCCTAAACTTTCCTAATCCTAGTCCCGCAAACCCCTTAATCCTAAGCCTCAAACAAAACCAACAGGAGCCTTACGCAAACCCCTCAAGATCCCCTGATCCTCCTCAACCCTGAGTTTAAGCTTCCTTCCTCCCAGCCCTGAAAGGAAGCTTAAAACCACAAAAGGAAACAAATTATGAGAAAGGAAGCCTTACTTGTCGAGTATCACGGGGAATTAAAAGTTGACCTACCAAAACCTACTTTTTGCGGGGTCCCTATGAATTCCATACAGGGTTTATATGATAAGAACCCACAAAAAGCAGGTTTTGGCAGGTAAAGGTTGAGCTTTTGGATTATATGGGACTATCCTACCCCCAAAATGGTAAAGGTTACCTACTCAACTAGCAAGACGCCAGACGGGACCTCTTCGAGCTTTAAGCCCAAATCTCAACAGCCTAGCATCCTTATTTGATGCTCCGTGCGCCCGCAGCGGGCCGTTCGCGAGAGTTGAACCGCAAGAACTGCGCCTACGCGCACAGCCAGCACAAAGCCAGAGGCTCCGTCCCTGCTACGCCATGTACGACCGGGCGCAGGCAAATCTCCTCCGCCCCGTTCTCGCCGCCTTTGACACATCGCCATGGATGCGCCTCAGCGGCTCGATGGCCTTGACCAGTGGATGCAGCAGTCGGCTGAAAAGCTCCTCTGCGAGTCATCGGCGATCCATTGAAAGTGACCTTCCAGAGGCATCCCCTTGCAGGGTGACCACGGACCACGGCCTGCAAGACCGCGACTGTTTTCTCCTGGCCGAAGATCTTGCCCGCCACTTTGCCTTCCAGCAGCCAGCAGCACGTCCACAGACAGCTGGCCCCGAACGACGTGAAACACGTCGCCGCAAAACCCTAAAAAAAAACAAGCCCTGAAACACCAAAACCCTGAAACCAAAACATTTAAACCCTGCAACCCTAAACCCTAAGCTCCCAAAGCCCTGAAGCAGCTCTAAAGCCCCAAAGCCCTAAAGCCCTAAAGCACCAAAGCTCAAAGGCCCTCTTAACACCAGAATATCAGACCCGAAAACACTAAACCCTTAACCTTAAACACTAAAGCCTAAACATCTAAACCCCTTACACCCCCTAAACCCTAAACACTAAAAACCCCAAACCCAAAACCCTCCTCCCCAAAACCCTAAACACCAAACCCTAAATCCCCAAAAAAGTAAACACTGAACCCAAAACCCTCAACCCAAAAAACCCTTTAACTCTAAATCCTTAACCCTAAACCCTAAACTCTAAACGCTAAACCCTCAATACCCTAAATACCCTAAACACTAAACAAAAAAACTCAGGGGCCCCTGCTCTGGAGTCGGATCAAGGTCCTCAATACGGAGCACTTCGAAGCCAAGGCTCTCGGGTTGTAGGGCGAAGGGTCTTAGGATTTTAGGGTTTGGGGGTTTTAGGGTTTTAAGGTCTTGGGTTTTTAGGGTCTTTGGGTTTCAGGGCTTTTTTAATGCAGCTTGAGGATGTTCGGGCTTTGGGGTTTTAGGGTTTTGGGGTTTTAGGGTTGTGGGGTTTTAGGGCTTTGGGCTTTAGGGTTTTAGGGCTTGGGGGTTTTAGGGTTTTAGGCTATAGGGCTGTAGGATTTCGATCTCGGGATTTCGGATTACTTCGAAGCCGAGGCTTTAGGGTTTTAGGGCTTAGGGTTTGGGGTTTGGAGCTCAGGGCTTACAAGTTTTAGGGTTTGGAGTTTAGGGTTTGGGGTTATGGGGCTACGGGGTTATTATACACTGATCCTGAAATAGTAGTTCGGTTTTGGGTATTAGGTTTGGAGTTTACGGGTTAAACCCTGATCCTTTAAGCAGGGTTGCAGAGTTCATGAGCGCACTGCTTAGGGGCTAAGGTTTAGGGTTTAGGGTTTGGGGTGCAGGAGCTTTTGAGTTACGGGGATAAGGGTTGAGGGCTTCTCTCCGGCTTTCTTCAATCATCTAGAAGGGGTATATAAGCGTTGTATAAGGGGTCTGCAGGAACTTTGGGTTTCACTTAAGTGGTGGCGTTCTGACAAAGTCTGCAGACGGGTTGAGACTGGGGCCCTTACAGTACTATTCAAGGGTCCCCACACACAGCAGACTAGCGACATGACACCAGATCAGAATTTTAGTCCAAGTCTTGTCCCAAGTCGCTTGCTCTGCGAAGTGGAGTCCAATGCCCGCAAGTGAAAGCAGCAGGCATGTTTATATGGGCTGATGTCCCAAGTGACCGTGTTCACGCTTTTCAGAAAATCGTTTGTATAATACTGGAAAGGCGCTGTCGAGCGACACCGCCTCCTAGGTACTAAAGTATTATAAGTCCCATAGCGGGAATAGAATCGGTTTGAAATGCTTAAACTACCGCTTAGAGAAATCCAAAACCTTAATTCGTTGAACTACAAAAACCTCAACAGCCAGCAAAAAACAACCACGAACAATCCTGCAGAACCAAAACGATAACCACATACATACATACATACATACATACATACATATATATATATATATATATGTGTGTGTGTGTATGTATGTACATATGTGCGACATGTACATGTGTGTATATGTGAATATCTGTTTATATGTCTATATGTTATGTATGTATGTATGTATGTACGTATGTATGTATGTATACATATATATATATATGTATTTGTATATGAAATTATTTATATATATATATATATATATACATACATATACATATACCTATAAGTGCATACGCATGCACAAACAGCTGTCTGCTGCTTCTTTCAAGTCCGTCTCCTCGGAGGCGTCGTCCGCCGGCGCCTCGGGCGGGGGCGGGGGCGGCGCCGGAGGTGGCGCTGGAGGCGACTCTGGGGCTGCCTGGCGCTGTCATTTTTGAGGGTTTGGGGTTGCTTGGGGGGTCGGGGGACTTAGTAAGTAGTTAGTAAGTAGACTTATAAGTACCCTAAAAGGAACTCTAATTGGGGTTATGGTACTTATAAGTCCCTAGAATAACCAGCTACTATGTCCCCCGACCCTCCAAGTAGGGGTTCTGGGGGTGCAGGGTCTTTTGGGGAGAGGGCTTCATGGGTTTAGGGCTGCCTGACACTGTCTTGTTTTGAGGGTTTGGGGCTTTGGTTTTTCAAGGTTTGGGGTCTAGGGTTCCGGGTTTGGGGTGTAGGGGTCTAGGGCTTAGGGCCTAAGGTTTAGAGGCTTAGGGCTTCGTAGGTTTAGGGTTAAAGGCTTAAGGTTTAGAGTTTAGGGCTACGGGCTTGCGTGTTGGGCGGTTTAGTTGTTTCGGGTTTGGTGTTTAGGGGTTTACCGCTTCAGAGCTGTTTGATTGTGGTATGGTTTGTTGCTTCATTTCCTTCTTGTTGGTGACATTACGACAGTTCATGGTGTCCACGACTGGTCGGGTACGCTGCAAGAAGAAGCGCGGAGAGACAGCAAACAGCTTTCTCCGGTCGCATCACAAGAGTCGGTCATTCCTGGGCCATGGCGTAGTATGATTTCGAACAGGATGAAGGACAAGAGTAGCCTTCGATTTCAAAATCCTCGAGCAGACCGCGACCATAAAGCCCGCACCGAACGCTTTTGGAAAACTGCGATTCAGGGATCATCCTGCTGAGAGTTTCACGGGACCGGCGAATATTGATCCCTGCGGCTTGAACCTCCCAGAGAGCCCAATACCCCTTAATTAAGGAATATGGCTCAAAATCATAATCCGAAGCCCTATATAATATTAAGCCATATTCCTTAATTAAGGGTTATTGGGCTCTCTGGGCTTGAACCCCAAACCCAAAATCTCGAATCCTTCGCCATCAAGGCAGGAACCAGACGAGAGTTTCGGGGGGCCTTTCTGAGTGTAGACAAGATAGGCAACCCACGGAATGAAAACTCCGATAGGATTCATGCCAATAACCACCAGTGTGTGTTTTGGCTATCTTGCTTTCGTATGTGTGTATATATCTACATATATATATATATATAGATATACACGTTCACACAATCCTCACAATAGACTTGGGCAACAACACAACTGTAATGGAGACTGCAGGTATATTAGGTCGGCAGTACCTGGCGCTCTGGGCGCGGGGGCGGGGGCGGCGGCGGAGGAGGCAGCGTCCCTGGACCTGTTCATGATAGTGAAGCCTGAATGATAGCAGTAGCAAGTATTGTAGTTACGTCTCTTATGACATCTGTGCGAGAATCAACCCCAAAACCCTGTTTTAATTGTTCAGGCACAAACATTTCCCATCATTTCCCTTTAATCCGAAAGGAGCTGGGACTTAAAGTCTGCTTGCGGTGGAGGTTTCATGGTTTAGAATTCATTGTTTACCAGCTCAAGCATACCTGCAGTGCTCATCTAAACACAAGCACGCTGAGCCCCCCAAGTTTTGGATGGAGACGGCATTTTACGGCTTTGGGCTTTGGTCTGAAATGCTTCAAAGGCGTGTCTTATGTTAGTCCCTTGGGGTCCCTTACAGTAGTCCCTCTAACCCATACCCCCATTCCCATTCCCTGCTAAGAACCAGGGAGTAATAAGAAGGATACACCTGTAATTCCTGTAGTTTATGAGTCTATTCCTCAGGAGTTGTGTGCTGTAGGAACCACGCGCCAGTAACTTCTCCTTCATGGTTTGCATCTGTCTAGATTATACTACAATCCTTGAGACCACAGTGCAGTTTTTCCAAGCATTCAAACCACCAAGCTCAAAACCAGCTTCCAGCTGTGACTAGGCTGCATGAGATGCGTGCTATCTTCAGCAGCGAATCTTCACCCTGACTCTATACCCCCCTTACTTACACATATATGTATATTATTATACTTGATATATAGATATATATGTATGTTTTACCAAAATGATTGCTGCATTTACCTGTGAGCAAAGTCGACTGCTCGCAACTTCGCCTGCCGTTGCGAGACTAACCAGTCGCCCCACTGTGACGTTGCGGCGTCTGCAAGCATTTGAAGGCCGTGAAGGAGCCCTTCAGGTACACTAGCTATAGATCCATTCCCGCCACCTCCCGACACCACCGAGCTCCTCCAAGGGCGGTTTCAAAGCTTCCGAAGCTTGAGCTTCTAGTGATGCCGGCGTTTGCGTCGGCGCCTTGCAGCCTCGCAGCTGCTGGGCCGAATCTTACCTTCGGTTAGTAGGGAATGGAAGAATGGTAGTAATAGTACTTATAATCATACCCCATTCCTCCATTCCCTACTAACCAAACGTAAGGAATGTACAAAGCCAGGGTTGCCAGTGCTGTGGAGCCGAACTCCCACCAGGTCTTGCGCCGGCGCCAGCTCCATTGCAGTCCCGGTTTCGCCCGAGCGGCCTTCGAGCATTTTTGGCTCCGTGGTGGGTGAGATGGATGCCATCCCCAGAGAGCCCAATACCCCTTAATTAACTAATTAATCAATTAATCAATTAACTAATTAATTCATTGATTAATTAATTAGTTAAGGAATATAGCTTAAACCATAACATGAAGCCCTATATAGTTTCAGCCGTATTCCTTAATTAAGGGGTATTGGGCTCTCTGTGTCTCCGACCTTCGGCAGGATGCGGCTTGACAGCGTACTCGAGAAAACATTCTCTGAGTTCAACCGCTAGTCAAGGTACGTCCAAATGCGAACGATTTTCGCTCCCATCCCGCTGATCCTCCACTGAAAGGGCTCAACAAGAATTCAACCACTAAACCAAACGCCGCACACCCTAAACCCCCAAAAACTTTGAACATAGAACTCCCGAACACGGCCCACCCCCCAGCCCCTAAACTTCTAAAACTTAATTACACCCTAAACCCTAAACCCCAAGCCCAGAAGCCTTCACCTCGAAACCCTAAAACCCCGAAGACTAAGCCTTACTAAGCCCTGGAACCCTCCAAAAACCTCCAAAACCCGAACTTCCTAAAGATCATGAAATTATTCTAACACAAACACTGAAAATCATCCTTCTCGCCTCCACGAGAATCCGACCGTCGTGATCGACGACCAGACTTCTGACAGCAGCGGAGAGGTTTAGGGCTTTCAGTGCTTTAGGGTTCAGGGCTTTAGGGTTCTAGGGACTTTGGGGGTTTAGGCCTTGCTGTTTACGGTTTAGGGTCTGGCGTTTGAGGATGATTGAAAATTTTGGGGATTCTGTTGTACCGTCGTTTGTGATGTCCGTGTTTCGTCTTTTTGGGGCTGGGTGTTCAAGAGCGATACTGCAGGGATGCTCAAACAGGTGTTTGATGTGCTTGCACGATGTCCGCTTCAAGGCAGTGTCGACAATAAACCCAAAACTGTCGGAAAGCAACTAGCGCATATCTGGCGAATAGTATGGCGACAATTGCTGCTTTAACCCAAACTTGAGGTTCGAGGAGGCTCTTGACCTGGTCAAACATCAAGCTACAACGGAAAGGGTTTAGGGTTTAGAATCACAGGAAAGTGCGGTGGGAATCAGAAGAAGATTTGGGAGTCTCGTCGGTGGTAAGCACAGCAAGGTTCCTGCAGCAGCAACAGTTCATAGTGCTAAGTACCCCCTAACACCCCAAGCCCTATAGCGTGAAACCATAAACCATTTGCCTGCACCCCAGACCCTTACCCTAACCCCTTCACTGTAAGTATTGTGGTCCCACTATCATCCCTAAAACCCTAGTATCAGGCCCTACCATCAGCCCCCTGCCTTCTCGGGTTTCTCGGACATCTCCAACTTTTCCGGCGTCTCAGGCTTTTCGGAGCTTGGCGCCTGGCGCTCTTCTTAGGGCTCACAAAAAGTAACACTTCCCTACTGGGCTGCGCATGGTCCTAAACAGAAGCGGTAAGCATGATTCAAGATTCGTGGGGCTTAGGAGCTACGGATCCAATAGACTACCCTACCATTCTGCAGGGTCCGGGATTTGGGTTCATAGATTACCCTCTGAGCGACATTAAGGTCGTACGAAGATGATATGAGTCCTGCATTACCCAGAATAGGGAATATACCATAATTCCTATAGTCTAGGGCCATTAAGGTAATGCAGGATTTATACCAACAGTATGGTTGTCTGCATATCACCTTTGCCGGCATCGAGGCGCCCAGGGCATCAGTGCCGGTGATGCGCTCGCTTTACAGCTTAGGCCTTAGGTTCGGGGTACTTGGAGGGCGAGGGGACTTAGTAAGTAGTTATCTTATAGAGTTAGAAGTACCATAACTTCAATTAGGGTCCGCATTTAGGTACTTATAACTCTATATACTAACTACTAAGTCCCCCGATCCTCCGAGTAGGACTTGTGGCTTTGGGGTTTCTGGTTTAAGGCTCCGCAGCACCAATAAGGGGGACTCCTCTTCCAACCCTGAAAGGCCCAGGCCCAGAAACCCTACTCCATGAGCGTGCTTCTCTGAGACTGAACTTTGAGATCCTTATGTGCATCTGGTTATTGGGCTCCAACTTGGAGCTTCATGGATAATCATAAGTAGGGTTTATAAGCAGGATAACTATACTTATAACTTGTACCAGAGGACTTATAACTCCACTCATGGCTGACCATGAGCCTCCAAGTACCAAGAAGCACAGGAGTTCTTGAGCAAGCTCCCCCTCTGTAACTTATAGTGCCGTAGTCGGGTAGGGTACAGGGATTAGGCTGTTTGATCTCCTCTTTGCGTTCTGCCCTATTCTGCCCTTCATCCAAGTGCTTAGGCTTTGGGGTTTTGGGCTTTGAGGTTTGGGGGTTCAGGGTTTCTGCCAGTGCTTTGATTTTATCAGCTCCCATGGCTACTACAAGGGTCTGACTAAATACGAAGAGCAGTCCCATAGTGTCCTGGTGCTTCTACTTCTAGTATAGCAAGTCCCAAAACCCAATTGTAATAATTAAGGCCCCGGAACTAAACCCTCATGCCTTTATCGTATATAACCCCTTTAAGGAAACCCTTAACTTAAAGCAACCCTGTCTAATTCTTGCTGCCCCTCTAGCACAACCCTCCGATGGGGACCTTCGCCTTAGACTTCGCCGCTCCCCGCGCCGCCCTCTTCGCGGTCGGGGCCGGAGTCCGCCGCGCTCCGCCCCTGGAACAGCTAGGTATGGGTTAGAAGGGGCCCCCACCCTGTAATAGTGACCATAAGGAATATATAGGATCATATTAGGGCCCTATTATATTCCTATTATACCACTATTACAGGATGGGGGCAGCTTCTTAGGTATGGGTAGGGTTTAGGGTTTGGGGGTTATGGAGGGTTCGGGTTTAGGGTTCAGCGGGCTTAGAGTCTGTTCTAGGATGTAGATTGTGGGAATTTGGGGCGTCTAGCCTTTGAAATTTTGCAGAGCTTCCCTAAACCCTAGTTACCCCCAAATGCCCTAAACCCCAAACATTTTGGAGCCTGGACCTTGTGGAAAGATTTCGAGGCAACAGGTTCGTGGACAATGACCCGAGAATGCTGATGGCCTCTTGCTTGCGATTATTTCCTCGGTTTAAGGATAATAGCTTGGACCGTAGGAGCCGTAGTATGATTTGAGTTATATTGGGTTTAGGAATCTAGGTTCCCAGCAGCCCCACATGATATGGGCACTTTTGCTCCTACTGTTTCGATTTGAATAAGGAACCCAAACAGAGAAAAGGCAACAGAGTACTACTGGAAACCTAGTTACATGTGGGATGCGAATCGGCTGTGGGATTTAGAATATGGCTTCTGGGCTGGATCTATTTTTGTTTTGGTTGGGGTTCGGGTTTCTGTCGTGAGACCAGCTTCAACATCTAAGCTCGGTGGATCTTGACGAGCCTTCCGTGCATAAACCAGAAACCCAAAACGCCTGACTGCTGCCAGCGAGGCCCGATCTCGTGAAACCCTCAACCCCACAAGACCCTAGCCGAAAGCCAATGAATGGAAAACAAACTGGAAACCCTTGAGCCTAAAAGCACGAAACCTCAAGCTCTCAACATGCAAACCAAGCACCAACAAGCATGGAAGACAACACAAATTCCGCCTAAACCCTAAACCCCAAGCCCCAAACCCTAAACCCTGGAGCCTAAACCCTTAAACCCCAAACCCTAAACCCCTAACCCTAAACCCCATTCCCTCTAGATCCCTTATAGAGCCCTTCTGGATCCCTTTAAAGGAACCCCTATAGATCCCTCTATGGAACCCTAGTCACGACCCTCGTTGGAGGCTTGGGCGTCCCGGCACGCCCTCGGACTTGCCGGCGCTGGCGCAGCGCCAGGAGCGACGAGGGTTCGGGACCTTAGAAAGTTGAGGCTTGGGGTTTAGGGTTTAGGGGTTTAGGCTTTAGGCTTTAGGCTTTTGGGCTTAGGGTCTCGGGGGTTTAGAATTGTTTTCTTGCGGTTTAGGGTTTAGGGTTGAGAGTTTCGGGTATAGGATGCAGAACCTTTGAAGATTTGGACTTTTGGTTTATAGGGCTTGTGGGTTTTGCGGGTTTCGGGGCTTAGGGGGTTTGGGGCTTAGGGTCTCGGGGTTTAGGGTTGGCTTTTGTCCTTCGGCTTGCGGGAGGTGCATAAAACCCAATAGTCCGTGATTCTCCCTCACCCTAAGGTTCCCTAGCACCTCCTGCCCTAGAACCTGCTCCCTGAAGGATCGCGTGAGCTTCGAGTCTCAATCCTCAGTCCCCAAAAAAGCGAGACCCTGAACTTTCCGAAGAGTTTGGGCACGAGAAAAAAGAAGATTTAACAAAAAAAGAAGTCACTGGTTTTGGGTCTCACAGGGTTTCATGGGGTTTAGTAGGGTGCAGTACAGTTTAATACGGTTGCGGCTTTCGAGCTGTAGAGTTTCACGGCTTGGGCTTTGGGAGCCGGGGTCGCTGCTGGATCGTCCAATTCATCGTCGTCTTCATCTTCGTCCTTTAGGGTTCAGGGTTCCGTTGGGGTTTAGGGTTTAGAGGGGTTCAGAGGTTAAGGGTTTCGGGTTTAGGGGGTCTTGGCAGCCCGATCTCTGAAGGCTTCTTGCGACTTTCTAGTTGAGGGTTCCACGCTTGTTTTGCAGGTTTAGGGCTCAAGGGCATCAGGGGTTCAGGGTTCATGGTTGCACATGGTCTTCAGTGGCTGGTGGCTGAAGGAAGGATCTGCGACCTGAACATACAGCAAATGTCTTCCACCATCAGGCAGCCACCCGGAAAGCAGCTTAGGGATTCGAGGGCGGGGAGGGATAGTTCGTATGAAGCCCTATGGGGCGCCAAGGACAAGTCCAGGTGAGGTTATGCACGCGACGCGGACCCCTGCGTTTTTGGGGATCTGCTTCAGAGCTTTGCGGTGATAGTAGGGTTTAGGATTCCTTTAAGAGTTACTATAAGGACTACTATAAGGGATCTATAAGGGTACTACAAGGAGTTTATGTTGCGTTCCGGCCTGTGGATTGGGGACTTCTGGTCCAAGACTTCCGAGTCCCGAGCAGCCCAATCCAAGAACAAAGAAACCACCATCCTCGCAGTACCAGTCTGCAGCTGAACCACAAGAACGTACCGCAGAACCGCCCAGCTATAAGAAAGCTTAAGGATTTAGGACCTAAAACCTACACTCCAAAACCAAACCCTCCCAAACTGAACCACATGTCCCGAAGCATTGAAGCCTCTCCAAATCTTGCCAAACAGAGGCCATGCAATGGCAAGAGCATTCGCTTTCATCCACGTCATCCACCTCCCTTTTGCCAGCGCTTTCACTATCACCAACAAGCAGGCACGAATGCTGAAATCCTCTGACATCTGCAACTACCTGTGATTTTAATGCCTGGAACTGAACATGGATATGAAATGAAATCTCTCGGCGGGCGTGCTCTGCGAAGCCATCAAACCCGAATTTGTAACCAGGGGCATCCTCAGCCGGGCAGCTCCGGCGGTGCGATTTGAGCCCAAGCAAACCACTGCAGCAAAGCTGTCAGAACAAAGATCCTCTTGTCGTTCACGAAGCATGGGATGATCAAGAGCCGCACACCGGCATCTTTGCAAAGCTCGACCTTCCTGGTGTCCCTTTCTTGCTGAGCGTGGAAGTTGGAATGATCACCAAAGTGGAAATAGTGCTCGGGATCGTAGTGCTGCTCTCCCTGGTACTCGAAAGCTAACAACAAATCAGGGCAGTATCCATCTAATTGCAAGCCTTTCAGGAAAGACGGATAAGAGGAGGGAAACATAGCCGGATGGAAAATCGTCTCCAGGGTGCTGCGGATCTCCGCTTCGGTCCGCCAGGTGCTGGCCGCACACTGCGGGCACTACGAGTTGCGATGTAGCACGCTGTTGGCGGTGGCATTCCACCTGTGCCCTTCGCTGCATTCCCAAAGAAGCTTCTCCAAGGAAGTCTTGTACGACGTGGCCAAGCACCTTCCACCGAGCTTGGCAGCATGAGCCTGGAGGCGCGGTAGACCGATTTTTTTGCAGTGGGGACACCAAGTGCCCATACCCAGAACATTTTTAGGTGTTGCCTGCCAAGAATGGCCGTGCTTACACTCCCAGGTTACCTTCGAACGGCTGTTGACGTATTTCTTGGCCAAACACTTGCCACCGCGACGCACGGCATGCTCGCGCAGCCGATGCAGGTCCAGCACAGAATTCCCTGCGCAAACTGGGCACCAACTATTCCTCCGATTCAGGATATCGTTAGGGCGCGCCCGCCAAGTGTGACCCATGTGGCACTGCCAAACTACCGGTGCCGCAACACCCTCATAAGCAGTTGAGAGGCAGCGGCCGCCGAGGGAAGCTGCGTGCTCCTGCAAGTCCTGCAAGCTGCGCTTCCTGTGACAAAGCCCCTTGCGGGAGCATTTGGGGCACCAGGTTCCACGGCTAAGAACACCGTTCGGCGTGGCCTTCCACTTGTGTCCCTGCTTGCACTGCCAAAGCACCTGTGTTTGCGAGCCATTGTGCTTGCGCTTTGACAAACACTGGCCACCTCGCGTTTTCGCGTGATCTTGCAGTCGCTGCAATGGGATCCGCTGCCTGTTTCTGGCACACTCCGGGCACCAGGTCTTTCCATTCAGCACGCTGTATGGAGCAGCATCCCAGGTATGTCCATGTTGGCACTTCCACGGGACTTTCGTGCGATTGTTCTCATACCGGATCGCCAGGCACTTGCCACCCAGGGCCGCGGCATTTTCGTGCAGCCGATCGAGCATGCTCTGCTGTCTGGCACTCATTTTCTTCAATACAAGCTGTTGATCTTTCTCCAGTCTGCATCGCAAGTATCTCCTTGTCTTTCTCAGCAACAGCCCCGCTACAAATCCGCCAGAGCCCCCGAAGGCCCCAAAGCCAGTAAGTCGCGAGGGAGTGATCCTCGGCTCCCCAAGACGATTCACCAGACTTTTGCAAAAGCCTGGCACGCTTTTTGCGCCCATGGCCAATGGGCCCGCGTGCGAACAGCTGCCGAGCATGACCCGATAGACTCTCTATGGAGCACCTGTGAACTGAAAGGCACGAAAACATCATGGCGAATCAGTAAATCGGATCATGGGAGATGCCCGTCGCGAGAAGGAGTGCCAAGCAACAGGAACCTAACTGGTGGCTAGTTTGGTGACAATGATTTCGATCAACGTGGTCGTGGCGGAGGTCGCGGAGTGGTCGTTGTGGTTGTACTAAGACTACGACTACGACCGCAACCACCACGACTGCTACGACTACGACTGCGACTATGAGCTGGAGTATGACGAAGACGACGACTAATCCCACTGCTGCTACTGCTACCACGCCTCCAACTACTACTACCCCTCCTAACCCTACGCCCACTCCTACTACTACCTATTGCTACGGGTAGTGGTAACATCTTAGCACCGGCCTCGGGCGTCAAGGTCGGTGCCGGCTCAGCCTTGGGCGCCTCGAAGCACAGGGGTTGGGCCTGCCGTCTTGGTGTCTTCTAATGTAGGGCTTGAATGATTAGAATAGGGTTCCTTTAAAGGGGTCCTTTAAGGGTTACTATAAAGGATCTATAAGATAATATAGGGGCCTCAACAAATAGCATGGGTTCTGGGGGCCCATTATACTATACTCATAATAAGGAACGCCCAAAATAGTATTGGTAATTATTCAGGCCCTATACTATGCGTTGTCGTCTTTCTTTTTCGTTTAGGGGGCGGCGTTCGGCTTTGGGGTGGGGGGGAGCTTAGGGCTTGGGGTTTGACCTTCTAGAGTTTTGGCTGCGGGGTTCTGGGTTTAGGAGTTTGCTGGGGTTTGGGCTTCTTGGGCTTTGGAGTTGTTGGTTGAATGCTTTGGGTTTGAGGGTTTCGGGCTGAAGTTTTGAGGGAGGGAGAAAAGAGGAAGACAGAGGGAGAGAGGTTGACAGACTTGGCTGACTTCCGGACCCCTCCCACAAGTTAAATCCTCCAATTATGGTTCATACAGAAACCCAAAAAGTTAAAGTCCTGAGCCAACCAGAAGAACGCCAAGGACAGTTGCTTTGGGTGCTGGGCGCTCATGAGAGCCGACGAAGGCTGCGATTCTAAATCGGATGCCCGAGAACCTCCGGCCCTGCCACCAAAAGAGCTCGGTCAGACCGGTTTACGCATTAGCCCCTTTCAAGCCCAAAAACCTTTGTGGAACCCTACAAACTCACGATTGCCCTCATAAATACCTTACTTAAACAACCCACAACACTCGAAAAAAGAATCAGAAACTCCCAAAGTGGGCTGAGCGGCTACTCTCTGCAGAATGCGGATGGGTGAAGGCCAGGCTTGCGCAGGGCCTCCTCACAAGAATTGGAAAGCTACGGGCTTTGTGTTTAGGGTTTAATGGTCTTTTGTAGCAGGTTTTAGGGTTCAGGCTGCTCTTTAAGGGGTTTAGAGTTTAGAGTTCTTGATAAGGTCTAGGATTTAGACAATACCTCAGACCCCTGAATTGAGAGCGTTAGGTGTTTTGGTGCTTATATGGATTTAGGGCAGAGAGTTTAAGGTTCCCGAAGAGGCTCAGGAAGCCGTTGGCCAAGACATATAGGGCTCCCCAAAACCAAAGGCTTTCTGGGATGCTGAACCGGAACAAACACCCTAAAGCTAAAGTGAACCCCAGAAAGTTGGAACATGGGTTTAGGACGATGCGTGCTGGGATTTCCTACACTGTACTTTAAGGGCATGAGGATAATGATGTTCCAACTTTATGGCTTCTACTATAGGTTCCTCAGTAGCCGCCCCATAGTGAGGATACCCATTCTCCTACTATTGGGTTGTAATAAAGGAACCCAAAAAGAAAGCTCAAAAAAGAAAAAGTGCAACGGTGTAATACTGGGGAACCTAGAAGGCTATCAACAAAGCACCCCACAAAAGCCGCCCCAAAACTTGGTCCCTTCCTGGATCGGGGCTTGAGTTTGGAATCTACTGGACGGGGTAGGGTGTAGGCCCTTCAGAGTTATCTTACCTTTGATTAGTAAGGAATAGAGGAATGGGGTACATGTATCACTACCACAGTACTACCCATTCTTTCATTCCCTAATAACCAAAGGTAAGTTAACACCCGAATTGTTGACAACCCAAAGGCCTCGACACTAAACCCTGAACTTCTTCCCGAATCAAATCCGATAACTCCTCAACCCTAAACCCGAAACCCTAAACTCCTGTGTCTTCTTTAACACAAAACTCTTTAAATCCGAAACCCTAAACTCCAGAACCTTAGCCCCTGAGCTCCTCAGCTTGAAAACCAAGCCAGCAACTACAAGCCGCGAAAGCTGAAAGATAGAATTAGGGTTTGGGGTTTAGGGTTGAGGCCTAAAAGCTTAGAACTCAGGGCTGAGGGGCAACTACAGCTCAGAAAGCGTGGCTCTTGAACAATCAACCCCAAACCCTAAAGTCTAAACCCTAAAAACCCAAAACCAACCCAAAAACCATTAATCCCAAACTCCAAATCCTAAACCCAAAAACATCCGAAACCCACCCCTAAAAGCTAAACTACAGCAGCGTGCATGACTGGAAAAGCCCCGAAGCCAGAAATGCCCAACAGCTAAAAAACTCCAAAGAAGAAACTCTGACTACAGTCCTAAACCCTAAACGATTCTACCACCCTAAACCTTCCCAAACCTTAAACGACCCCGAGCCTGAACCCCAAACCCGAAACTGTAAATCCTGTATAACACCTTCTTCAGGTTGCTTCGAGCTGCAGGCGGGCGTGCACAATTGTGCCGTTGATGCTCGTGCCGACAAGTCCTGCCTCCTCTAAACCCTAAACCCTAAAACCTAGCTCCAGCATCAGCTGGCGCAGGCTGCAAGGCTCGCTGCAAGAAGCCCTTCCACTGATCGTGACTTCCATGGCCACCGAGCCCGCATCGCTTGTCCAAGCACACTTCATCAAGATCGGGATTTCGCCTGGTCAAAGCAAAAGCTGGGCGTGTATCAGAGCCGTAGGGCAGCTGGATAATGATGTGTCTATACCTCTATATATATATATATAATATGTACATATACAAATAGGTAGATAGGTAGATAGGTAGATAGATAGATAGAGGGATGACGAGGGAAGATTCTTGACGCATCCCTTCTAACTCCTGCATATGCCTCTGTATCTAGAATCGGCGTCAGCACCTTAGAACACCCTCAAAACAACGCTTGTCAACCCGACAACCCCGTCAAAAAGCTTTGCAGAACCCATAATTGCAAAGCCCGCAAAAGCCAGATGATAACCCTGTTAAAACAAATGTAAAACCGTAACGAAACCCGTTAAACCCATGAAGGAGATCCTGGATGTGTCGGTGGTGGCGGCGGTGGCACCATCATCGTCGGCAGCGCAGTGCAACTGGCCAGTTTGATTTCGGCTTGAGAAGTTGGGACCCCAATATAACCCCCAAAACAGTAGGGTCATTATAATGAGGGTCGCGTTGTTCCCACTGTTGGGTTGCAATACGGGAACCCAAAAGCAAAAAGTGCAAAAGGGAACCACTTAGAAGCTGCACCCACCCTGTAATAGTGACTATAAGGGTTATATAGGATTATACTATTATATTCCTATTATACCACTATTACAGGGTGGGGGCAGCTTCTAAGGTACCACTGCATAACCTCGCCAAAATCAGGAATACGTAGACCTCATGGCCCCTTCTGGAAGGACGTGCCGGTCGAAGGCTGGAGGTCAAGGTTCAAAGATCCCTAAACCCCAGAGGGTTTAGGGTTTAGGGTTTAGGGTATAGGGTTTAGGGTTTAGGGTATAGGGTTTAGGGTTTAGGGTTTAGGGAGTCACACCTACTAGGATACCCAGTAACCTAGGAATAAAAGGGCCTCTCTTTTTGGTATTGGGTAACTTTATAAGGAACCTAGGACTAGAGAAAGGGAATAAGGGTACTACTGGGCATCCTAGAAGATATGGGATGAGTGTTGCGTGCTTGGAGGGTCATGGGTAGTTCTAAGTAGGGTTTATAAGCAGGATACCTATCGCTATAACCTACATCAACGGACTTATAGCTACGTTCAACTCCCGATGAACCTCCAAGTGATCCCAAGCTAGAGCTCCGACCCTAACCTCAGACCCTTTGGTGAACTCTCGGTGCGCAACGGCTGATCTGGTTGGTAAACTGAAGAAGCAACGCTGCACAGAAAATCCCCAAGCGGCCGCGAAAGAAGGGCCTCGTGGCCTGTCAAGAACAGCCCAAGAATGCTGAATTGAGCCTGAATGAGACAAAGAAGCCTTGTCCAGTTTGAGGTGCAGTCTGCATGGACCCGAAAGGGCTTGAAACGGACAGCGTGCAATGCTGCAAGACCGACACCCGCAGAGCCTGAATCGCAAGCCCCACTCCGAACCCCCTGCAGCCTCAAGCCATTGATGTTAAAACCTCTCACATCTACCGAGAGCCCTCAACTAAACCCCAAATAACCTACCTTTTTAAGGACTTATATAAAGAAATCATCTTAGGGTACCCTAATAAGGTAGGTTCCTTAGGGTCCAGGTAAACCCTAAAGAAGCTCTGAGAATTGGGAGCCCGTGAACCTTCATACTCTGGGTCCGAAACCAACCCTACATCCAAATCTCTACAACTTCCGGATGTTCCGTAAAACCTAAACCGTTTCGAGTTGAAGGTTTTGGGTTTTGCTAACCATAAAAGCCCTCAACCCTAAGCTTTCCGAGAAGTCACAGTAACACTTACCTCCGAAATACCACTGGGTTCCTACCCTAAAATCTAAAACCCGAAAAGCTTAAGCCCCTAAAAAAACGATGTCAAGGCACTCTGCCATGGTCGGCTCCGCCGGTGGTGCCTGGCAGCGCATGCGCCGGACTGCTCGAAACCCCCACCTGTCACTACCCATTTGGACTTAGGGTTGAAGGCCTAGGTTTGGGGTTTGGGGATAACTTGCTTTTTGGTAGGGCCAGTTTTGACCCTAATAGATGTGATGGGGCAGGATAGAAAGCCTTCAAAAGCTCGATGGAAGCCTTAAGCTCCAGCTGCCAGGCTCTGAAACCCCGAAACAGAATAATTACCCGTAATGTTGGGCTTGGATTTGGGGTTTAGGGACTTGGGCTCAGGAGAGTTTTAATGCACAACTACAAATTGCTCCGTCCCCTGAAAAACCTTGAGCCCCAAGCCTTCGACCAATTTCGGCCCTACCCCCAATCATCCCCCTGGCTCCCTGGATTTTTGATAGTTCGTAAGCCGCAAACCGTGTACGCCCCCAGAGAGAGAGAGAGAGAGAGAGAGAGAGACAGAGAGAGAGAGAGAGAGAGAGCGAAGCCCTCAAAGTTCAAAAGCCGCTTGGCCCTGCAAAAGGTCCTGAGAGACGTTTGCAGGCTGTGGACGCTGGAGAAGCCGCGGTCGGACCGCCTCCTAGATTCTTTGGATGCTTGAGGGGGTGTGGTAGAACTCCTTAGGGAGTACTATGGAGTACTACAAGTTGGTGGGTAACCCTAAACCCTGAACCCTTAGACAACGTTAGGGAGTACTTCAAGTCGGTGGGTGTGCAGTATTGTGACGCTTTTGTGATTTTTGTATGTCCGTTCTTTTCCTGCTCGGTTGCAGGCGGGGGGGGGGGGCGGGGAAGTGTCTATACATGTTGGGGTGTCATGTCAGTATGGTGAAAAAAACCCTAAACCCTAAACCCCAAACCCTAAACCCTAAACCCTAAACCGTGAACCTCCCATACAAAGCAGCTAGGATCCGTCTTTCACCTCTGGAGCACCTACGACACTCAATGCGGACCCATGATACACAACCCTCCCATTTGTGTGATGAAGCTCATAAGCTGGATCCTAATATGCAGTCTCTTGAAGCAACATGGGAGTTTCCGAAAGTAGGGACCCTAATATAGCACCCTAAATAGTAGGATCCTTATTGTAAGGGCCCCAAAGTAAGGTACCCCTAATTTTCGGAAACCCCCAAATGAGTCCATTAGTCAGGGGGTCTGGATGTGGGAGTCTCGGTGCTTGCGTGACGTGGGTCGCTAAACACTAAACCCTACACCCCGAAACCCAAAACCCTAAACCCTCAACTCCAAACCGTAAACCCAAAACCCTCAACCCTAAACCTTAAACCCTAAAGCCACGAAATTCCGGAAGCGAAACCCCAAACTCCAAAACTCGGACCGCTAGGTTCCCAAACGCGAAAGCCTGAAAGCCACACACTGGGCAAAAAGCTTTTGGCCTTAGGGCTTACATATTGCGTAACCTGTGTTATACGTATTTTTCTACTATACCTTACCTGTAGGACTCTAGGGCCCGGGTTTAAGGTTTACACGGTGTAGCGCTTAGGCTTAGGGCGTATTATGGTTGAAAGGGAGCGGAGTTCTGGTTTGCACATCATTGAAGCTTGGCGCCCGGGCCTTGCCGAAGCCTGCAAGGATGTTTTGAGCTTCGAATGATTCACTAGGCTGGTCAGTGACCCACTGGGAGAAAGTATATAATTTTTTAAGCTTCTTACTTTATAATAGGAACCCAGAAACCTGAAAGTAAAAAAATGTACCACTGAACAGCCTGATTCAATGCTGAAAAGCATCTCATTTTGTCATTTAGCTGAAAACAGGGTAGGTAGCAACAAATAGCGACCTCAGCCGTTTTTGCCGACAGTCTTGCTTTTCCTAGCCCTAAACCCGAAAGCCTAAATACCCCATCCCAAGCTGTAAACACTTGCTTTTCATGACCCTAAACCCGAAAGCCTAAATACCCCAACCGAAGCTGTAAACACCCAAACACGCAAGTCTGTATCGCCACAGAGCGACCTCGTGAGCACGGAAACACTGTTTTCAGTTCATAGCAATAGTGAACCAAGAAGCAAGTATCCCAAACAACGACTCACTGGCTCCAGTTGACGGACAGAACATGACGGACACCAAACGTTGGGGAGTAGGCTTAGGGCTTGCGGTTCACGGCTTAGGGTCACGAAGAAATTCGCATAGTACAGAGACCGTAATCGTTAGACTAAGGCTTTGAAGTATACAGAGATTCTAAGGGGATATAATTTCTACTCAACCGACACGATGTTAGCCTTTTGAACACGCTTAACCCTAAACCCTGAGAAATAATTGCATGTCGTTGAAGACAAAGCGCTTCCAAGCCACAAGCCCTCGAAAGATCGCGGGTCTTCCACAGTGCCGTAAGGCTCAGGGCCCTCACGCATCGGCACCTTGATCCCCACAAAAACCCCAAACCCTGAACCCTTTCCGCTTCCCTAAGCCTTAACAACACCAACCGTTGAACCCACTCGCCCCGTCCGATTTCGCAACAAGCCCCTTATACAAGTTCACGAAGTCAGGAAAACTGTGAGTACAAAGCCTCTTAATCCACGAAGAGAGGGCGCCTGCAGCCTTGGAAGGATGCTTCACGGCATTGCCATTCACCTCCTGCGGGCTTAACAAACTCTTAAGCTTTAAGGGCCAAGGGTGTCAGAACTTCTCTGGTTCCCGCAGGGTTCGTTTCTGGGTTCTGTAAGGGCGGGTTCAGGATTTGGTGTCTTGAGTGGGGGCGGGTAGGGTTTTGGTATTGAAGTTTGGGTTTAGGTTTCGATTCTAGCTTTGCGACGGCTACTGCCATTGCTACCACTGCCACTGCGACTGCAACGACGACGACTCCTACTCCTACTCCTACTCCTACTCGTACTCCTACTCCTACCCCTACTCCTACTCCTACTCCTCCTCCTCCTACTCCGCCTCCTACTCCTACTCCTCCTCCTCCTAGTACTACTACTATTACTGCCACTACCTCTGCTACTGCTACCACTGGTACTATCTGTCACTACAGAGGCCACGGACCCGCGTCCTTCGAAGGCTTCTGCCTCAGCTGCATCTCTTGCACCGAGGGCTGGAAACCACACAGGATATCAAATCGAGGTTTGGGGGTTGAGGGTTACTGCGGGTTCTTGTTAAGGGGTGTAATTTAAGTTACAGTAATAGGGATCTACTGTAAAGAATATGGTTTCTTTACTATTATGATAACTTCAACTTAAATTCCTTAACAAGGAACCACGAATCTATGTCCTGGGTTTCCATTCTCTTCACACATTCACACTCTTCAAAAATATCGTTCTCTTCGCCCACAAGCAGAAACAACGATACCGTTCAAGTATATGAAAGCGGGAAGAGAATGGGCAACTGCCGAACATGTTTTTTGCTCGTCCCCAAGCTCTTCACAAACTCACACTCTTCAAAATTATCATCCTCTTCACCTTCAGGCAGAAAGAAGGATTCCGGCAAAATACGTGAAGAACTTAAGAGAATGGGAGGGAGACCGCTAGAACTAATTGTTCACGCTTCAGCTCTTTCGTAAAAGAGTTTAGGATGCTTAGGTTGTGGTTCCTTCTTCTCGACCAGGGGGCTTGGGCCGATAATGATTGCTGTAACTGGGGATCCTTAGGGAACCTTAAGGGAACCTTAAGGGAACCTTAAGGGAACCTCAGGGAGCAGTAGAGAGAACTAGGGATTAGTAGCATATCTATCCCACTTCGAGCCACATCCCATGAGGATACAATTGTTATAGTAATTAGAAGCCAGAAAGTTGGAACATCATTACCCCCATGCCCTTAAAGTAAAGTAACGGGAATCCTAGCACTAATCATCCTCAATCCATGTTCCCACTTTCTGGGATTCACAGTAAGGCTTTAGAGGTTTAGCGTTTAGGTTTTGGGGCTTCGGGGTTTTGCGTCGAGGCTAGGGTTTAGTGGGGTTTAGTCTCACTTAAGGGGACAATTTGGATTTCAGTCAGAACTTCAGATTTGCTTTCTGGATTTGAGGTTGAGGTTTTTGGGGTAGCTTTATGGCTCAATATAGCCCAAAAGTAGATAGGCCTTCTTGTAAGGGTGCTTAGAGCCTTAGGGTTAGGCCCTAATCCTAAACTTTAGACCCTAAGCCCTAAACTTTAACCCTAAAACTTAACCCTAAACTCGAAACGCTAAACCCTAACCCTGACCGTTCAAGTTTCAGGCTCAGGGGTTTGTTTTTGTCTAGGCATTCTGAGTTTTGGGTAGCTGAGAGCTTCCGCGATGAGGTTTCTCAGGGCCTTTATGGAGTAGAGTCGCCTTATTACGGTTGGTGATACCTACATAGGCACCCGTCTCCGTGGATCCTTGGCATTCAGGTGGCTACCTTGAGGGATTACAGTTCCTGACTTGCAAAACTTGGAAGTTTCACGGCTGAGGGTTTAGGGTTGAAGGGTTTAGGGTTTAGGGAAGCCCAAACCCTAAACCCTAAACCCCATGGGAGGCTTCTGCTTGCTGGCTTGGGGATGTACAATCAGAACAGTGCTTTGGGAACCAGTCTACTAAACTTGTAACAAAGACCCCCCGCAATAGGCAATTCTTTAGGACCCTCTATTACGGACTGTGGAGTTTGACGTTGGATTTCTTCTTGTTGGTGTTGGGGCTCCAACCCTGGCCAAGGCCTTTCTCACTTTGGCGACTCAGGGTTTCATTACTATGCCAAGTATACCTCAAAATGTGCACTCACAGAGTACATGCACCGAAGTGAACGGTTCAAACCTCGCTTCATGTAATACCCTAGATCCTTATGCAGCCTCTCTGAAATCCGCTTATGAAACCCAGCAAGGCCGTTTAAAAATCCCATAGAGCCCTATAAAACCCACGATGTCCGCCCGGCATCGCCGCCAAGGTGCCCTGGCGAGTTTTCCCGGAGAAGCCTCAGGGTGCTGCCAGAGCTAGGGCAGCTGATTCTGGAAGAGGTCGCAAGTAGAGCGTCTCTGAGATTCTACACGATCAGGAATGTTTGTGGGAGTTGTCCGTAGCTTATTAGAAAAAACTTTGTAGGGTTTCGGTCGGGCGGGGGGGTTGTTATTTGACAAAATGACATAGGGATTAGACAAGTCGCTGCTTACTACTGCACTTTCCAAGCCTCATGCAGACACGTATACGAATAAACAAACACATACATACACACATGCGTGCATACGTCAATACATACTTACTTACTCAGTTACTTACACGCATGCATACGTGCTTACTTACATGCTTACTTACTTGCAGACATACGTACAGACAAACAGCACTTTTCCAGCAGCCTTACGGGTAGTACGTGGCAGCGCTGCAAACAACGTAGAATTACAAGGCTACACCCAAAGGGTCCAAGTACCGACAGACTGTATCAAGGCATGCTATGGGTCTGCTGCCCTTGTACTTGTGCGTGTTTCACGTTATCTTTTCTTGAAGGGCTTGTTTTTCCGCCTGCTCCAGCGAAAAGACGTCTAAGGATTGAGGTTCAGGATTTTATGGTGTCTATAGGGTAGTGAACCCAGGATCAGGAGTGGGGATTTTGGGTTGCGGATATAAGGAAACCCTACCTGGACCCTGAGGAACCTATCTTTTTTTAGGGTTCCCTAACACGATGTCATTATAAAAGTCCTTAAAGGGTAGGTTATTTGGGGTTAAGGTAAACCCTAAACCCCAGAACCGTACACCCTAAGCCGAAGGATTCCGGGTTGAGGGTTTAGGGTTGAGGGTTTAGGGTTTGGGGTTGAGGGTTTTGGGAACCAGAGTATAAAGGAGTACGGTTTTGGGGACTTGGGTCTGACAGGGCTGCCGCTTAACTGCGTTGTACTTTTCGGTGCTCCGAGAATTTTATGAAACTGTTTACGAGTTCAGGGTTTAGGGTTAGGGTTCAGGGTCTAGGGTATTCGGGTTTTGGGGTTTAGGGTTTATGTTTAGGGTTGCTCCGAAAAAGACTTGAAAGTCAAGAAGCCGTTTAGGAATGCTCAGTCATCCACCCTCACGATTATATACCTTCTTGGGCTAGGGATACTACACCAGGAACCCAGCAAAAACAACACAAACACCACTCAACAACGTGGGTGAGAGTTTGCGCAGGATAGTCCTTGTAATGACAAAATCATACAAACAGGCCCTTCCAATTGGGAAATCCCGTAAAGAAGGTATCCTCACCGAGCTGTTGATTCCTGAGCTATTGGGGAACTACATAAGCTAGGATACCCAGTAACCTAAGAATAAAAAGGCCTCTCTTTTTGGTATTGGGTAAAACTTTATAAGGAACCTAGGACTACAAAAAGGGAATAAGGGTACTACTGGGCATCCTAGCCCCTAATTTTCGGAAACCCTAAACCCTTTAGAGAACCCTTATAGATCCCTTTAACGAACCCTTATAGATCCCTTTAAAAGGGAATAAGGGTACTACTGGGCATCCTACGTAAGGGACCCTGGCCTGCAACAAAATCTCCTAACAACCTGACATGCCTCAGAACCGTCACGATCCCGAAAGGAACCCAAATCAAAACCCATAGATATCTAGATATATATATATATATGTATACATATATATATATATATATATCAAGCCTTTGCATAGAGCCCTGTTACAGTAAACCCCATAAAGTTGGAAACCGGATTAAGGCCAAATAGTACTGGGACTCCCCATACATTACTCTTCAGGATTGAGGCTATGGGGTTTCCAACTTTTGGGCTTCGACTGTAGAGCTCTTGCAGGAGCCCTTCCCGAGAACCGCAACCCCGGCCCTGGGAGCTGAAAAAGACCCCCCCTTGTGCTGCCATCGGTTTAGGGTTTAGGGTTTAGGGTTTAGGGTTTAGGGACCCGAACCACTGACCCCCAAAGCCCAAACCTTCTGTTGATGATATAAATCTTGCATTACCTTCATGACCCTAGACTATAGGAATGATGGTATATTCCTCATTATGGGTAATGCAGGATGCATTTATATCATCAACCGTTACACCTTAAACCCCAAATCCCACACCCTACTCTCTCTGCACGCCGAGGCACACTTTCCGATGCATCGGCTGCTGGTACGGCACCGGAGCCTTGCTCTTACAGTAAACTCCATAAAGTTGGAAACCGGACCTTGAGGATTGAGGCTATTGGGTTTCCAACTTTTTGGGCTTCTACTGTAAGGGTTTCGGTTCTTCTTTTTCTTCGGCCGTTTTAGCCTTCCGCTCCCGAAACCCTTCAGCCCTTCAACCTATATCTGAACCCCCAAACCCATCAACCCTACTGTGGATGATATCAATCCTGCATTACCTTAAGGACCCTAAACTATGGGAACTATGGTATATTCCTTATTATGGGTAATGCAGGATTTGTATCATCAAACCTTAAACCCCTAAACCCACTTCGCAAGCACCCAGCTTGGAGGTTCATGGGTAGTTATAAAGTAGGGTTATAAAGTAGGATAACGATTGTTATGACTCATATTGGGGGACGTATAACCCCACGTTTAACTACCCTACTCCCTAAACCCTAGAGAACCCTTAAAGAAACCCTTGAAAGGAACCCTACACCCTTATCACACCACTTATAACTACCCATGAACCTACGTATGAGCCCACGTTTAACTACCCATGAACCCCCGAGTAAACCCTAAGGCTGCGTGCTACTTCGCTGATTCAGCCCCGCCTTTGCTTGAAGATCCGAAGATCCACGAACTTCCTTAAGGGAGGGTCTAAGGGATCAGGGGTTTAGGGTTGGGTTTGGGGTCTAGACTTTAGGGTTAGGGTTGGGTTTGGGGTTTGGACTTTAGGGTTAGGGTTTGGGGTTTGAGGTTTAGGGTTTAAAGGTTTAGCGAACATCTCTTTCAAGGTCTTTCAAGGTTCCGACAAGCGTTCTTAGACGGGATATACGGTTTAGGAGACTTAGCGTGGGTGATGCCGGCGACTAGCATGCTGTCAGGCCAGGCACTCGCGGCCGCAACATCCGGCCAACTGCACGGCTTGGAGATGATCTCCTCTGTGGTTCTTTCTTCTCTTCCCCTCTTGACGTTGTCCCCTGGCCGTCTTCGTCGTACTGCCTTCGACGGTTGAGGTTCTCGTTCTGAAGGTTCTTTTTTTTCGTTTGATCTCGCTCGCTGAGAAGAACTGGCGGCACTTCTTTGCAGACAGAGGCAAGGTTGATTCTCTCCTTTCTGCCGAAGACACGGTCTGGAGCGGCGCAGGCAGCCGCGGAATGTGATCCAAGCAAGCGCAAGTATGAAATGGCACTTACCGGGCAGCCGTTAAGCCAAGCCGGGCACAAAAACAAGGCTGCTCAGAACTTTCCAAGACATCAGAGCCAGTTAGAAGTTGCTCCAGAGTTTAGGGTCTAGGGCTGTCTGGGGCTCAGGCTTTAGGGTGTTATGAAGTGCCTTCGCTGGCCTTCGAAACCATGTTGGAACCCTAATCCTTCAACTTAGCGGTTAGGGTTAAGGTCTTATAACCTCGACTATCACTGCAACAAGCACATGAAAGGTCTACACGCCCTGGCCCTACAAGTAGAGTAGAACCCTGAACCTCAAACCCCACTTGGAAGGGCAGGGGACTTCGTAAGTAGGTTCTAAGTAGAGTTATAAGTACCCTAAATGGAGTTACCCCAATTATAACCCATCTTATAACCTACTTACTAAGTCCCCTGCCCTTCCAAGCATAAGCCACACTCCAGCCCTTCTAAAAGCCTTGGTACGGTGGATGGACGAAATCTTGCACCACCTGTAACGATTGAAGCATCAAGCCCCGCACCCCCGACTGGACACTAGAAGTACTTGAGCGGTGCAGGATTTCGGCCACTGGAACAGCCTTTCACAGGCAATGTTAGAAACGGAAAAGACATCTATGAAAAACGGCGCAGGGTTTTGTCCATCCACAGTAGTAGTCTAAAACCTAGAGATAGAGAACGATGATGACGAGGCTGTCGATGACGCGGCGACTGGTAGTATGTAAGCGTTTAGGATTTACGGCCGTCCGTCGATGATCTTCTTCGCAAGCCAAAGAAACGCCTAGTCTTTCAGTGCATGGGAGCTGAAGAAAAAGGGGACCTGATCGTAATTTTACGAAGACCCCAACCCCTAAACCTCTAAACCCCTAAACCCCTAAACTCCTAAACTCCTAAACCCCTAAACCCCTAAACCCCTAAACCCTTAAAACCCCCAAACCCCTAAACCCTAAACCACATGTCTCGGCTTCCCTTGCCAAGGAGCTTTCTGCTGCAAGAGATCACCCTGGGGCCGTTTTGGTTTAAGGGTTTAAGCTTTAGGGCTTTGGGGTTGAGGGTTTAGGGCTTTGGGGTTTAGGGTTTAAGGGTTCAGGGCTTTGGGGTTTAGGGTTTAAGGGTTTAGGGTTTACCGGTTTACGGTTTAAAGCTTTACGGTTGAGGGCTTTGGGCCTTGGGACGGTGGGCCTTGAGGGTTCAGAATTCGGTCGCGCGAACTAAGAAAATCTTGCTGAGGGACTTAATTTAAGTCACCATAAGAGGGATCTATAGTAAATAATAGGGTTTCCTTTTTATGGTGATGTACATTAAATACCTGAACAAGAACCCAGAAAGCTCTACAGGCACCAAGTAAGTAAACCCAGAAATGCAGCTGCTGTATCAAGTGACCGTATTTTGCTGTTTTGGGCTCCGGTAAGAGCTCAGCATACTCTAAACCCTAACCCCTAAACCCCAAACCGTGGACCCAAAGTATTGTGGCTTCTGACTTAGGGACTTTTGAGGCTTAGGGTTTGTTGCTATAAGGGTCACAATGAAGGTTTGTAGGGGTGTTTCGGGTTTAGGGTTCATGCTATCGTCGAGGGTTTAGGGTTCCGAGCTGCGGGTTTCTAGGGCTGTGGGCATCTGGGTTTTGGTGTTTAGGGTTTAGGGAGTTTAGGGAGTTTAGGGTTTAGGGTTTAGGGTTCAATGCAAGAGACCAGCCGATCTACGCACAAGCGCTTGCAACCCACCCTGCCCAACTCCAAATCCCGAGCCCAACACCCTAGAAAAAGATCCTGCTGGCATTTGGCGGATCAAGGGACTTCGCAATTAGGGGTACAAGTTCGAGCACATTTTTATACAAATCCGAGACAACCTACGAAACCCCATGAAGCGCCAAACCTCCAACTAGAAATTAGAACACATAGAACCCGTGTAGACGCCCCTCCCTCTCTGCCGGACCTCGTCAGGATAGCCGCCAGACCGCGCCATGGCCTGCGTGCGGGGCAAGGATGATGACGCTACTGCCGATGATAGGAGTACTACAAACACTAAACGGTTGTAATAGCAATACTCAGCGTCATGAGTCATCATCATTGTCATCACGATCATCATCATCTTGGTCGTAACAGGTGTGGAGTGGTCGTGGAAGTAGTAGCGGCAGTGGCAGTGGTGGTGGCAGTGGCAGTGGGAGTGGTAGTGGTAGCTGTGGTAGTGGTGGCGGTGGCAGTGTACTTGGAGGTTCATGGGTGGTTATAAGTGGGGTTATAAGTCTCCTAATATGAGTCATAACTACAGTTACCCTAGTTATGACCCTACTTATAACTACGAATCATGACCCTCCAAGTAGTGGTAGGAAACCCTGCTAAACCCTAAACCCTATGGTAGTGGTAGGAAACCCTCCATGCACGCCGGTGCCTCCGACAGGTTCGTCTCCTCTCGAGGCGGCGTTCCGACCTGCAAGACACCACTACTTGGAGGTTCAGCCCCAGTTATCAGTGTGCTCATTTTAGGGTTTAGGGTTTAGGGCCTAGGGTTGGGAGTCCCCTGAGTAGAGCCACAGTTACATATGCTATATCTGGGTTCGAAGTACAACTTTACTTGGGGTTTGCCACGAAACGACGTTCGCACTGTGTTCCAAGGATTGACCTGCTCCAACTGGAACTCGGACTACTCCTGCACGGTTTCATGAAAACGATGACAAATCAAACTGTGTAGAACCAAACAAGTCCTATACACTAAACACTAAATCTTGGAACCCGTAAGCTCTAGCCGCTAGACTCTAGCCGAGCCCATCTCCGGAATCAGAGTTTCGAGAGTGAGCGCAAAGAAACCGAAAGGTGGCTGTTTCTTACGGTGCCTCTTTACTCCACGAGGTATTTTAAGGTTTAAATTTTAAATGTTATAGTTTAGCACAGGACAGCACTCACAACCTTGACCAACCTCAACACAGTCCCCTTTACACCGCAGAGCAAATGCAAGGCCCTTGCCCAACGAACACACAGCAGAGACAAAAGCCCAATAAAGGCACAGTAAAGCTAACTATCCTATGAAGCCTATAAACTGTAAAAAAACCCTAAAACGCACACATCTTAAAACACTATCCGCCCAGCAGAAACTTGTAGATCTTTACTAGACCCACACTACCCTGAAACAGACAGGAACAAACCGTAAACCCTAAACCCTAAAGAGTACCCCCGATTAGGCTGTGCAAAGTGCGACTCTGGGATTAGAACCCCTCCAGACCCTAAGCCCTAGACCCGTAAATCAAAGGGGAAAAGGAGGGACCCTTAATGGGGACCCCTACCCTATAATGGGCTATATGACAGGTATATAATAGCTATATTAAGGGTATATACCTAGGGGTCCTGATTAAGGGTCCATCCTTTTACCCTTGGAGTAAATCCTATGCCTGATCCCTGCTTACCCACGGAAACCTAAACCCGGGCATAACAACCTAAACAACTAGAACTATCGCTACATAGAAAACGTAGTATTGCAAAGCAATCCCTAAACCCTGAAACCCTAAGCCCTAAACCCCTAAACCCCAAACCCTGAGACCCTCCTCTACGTTTTGCACATCCGTTCTTCCGGACTGCCGAGCCCCCCCGCGGGAATATACATTGAATCATATCGGTTTACTAGGTGGGGCTTTTAAAGCCTTTGAGAAATATTAGTAAATAAGATCCTCTTAAGCCCAATAAGGGAAAATATGAAATATCCCAAAGCCCTACCTAGTTTAGGGTTCAGTCATTCTAATGTCTAATGATCCCTGTAAAAATGAAGGCCGCATCCCCCAACGCAGGGCGTTTGGGGTCCCTAAGTCATCCCATAAAATGAACCCCATCAAACCCATCAAACCCAGCGAGAATCTTACAAGACTCTATGAAAATCAATCCCTATACACCCCGTCTAACTCCATTGTAAACCTCCAGATACTTCCATATCAGCCAAAGCACTTTAAAATTTAAAACCCGCTATACGCCGACCCAAGCAAGGCCCCCGAAAAAAATGCATATAAGCTAGGACGGGGGTATCGCGCATAAACCCCTTATAATGCAGCTAAACATAAGGTGAGGATATCCCTGTGAAGTGCTTTCTCTAGGAGCCTTCATAACTAGGGTTTTGGGGCATCTTATACTATCACTATAATAAGAAACCACCAAAACAGTTATAGATAATTATCATCTTATACTATCACTATAATAAGAAACCCCCAAAAACAGTATAGATAATTATTCAGGCCCCTAGAGTCTAGTTGTCAGTGGGGTTCAGACCGTCGGTCTATAAGGGTTTGAGGGTTCTATAAGGCCTCTATAAGGGCTCCTGCTTGGAGGGTCGGGGGACTTAGCGAGTAGTTATTATATAGACTTATAAGTACCTTAATAGGGACCCAAATTGGAGTTATGGTACTTCTAACTCTATAAAATAACTACTTACTAAGTCCCCCGACCCTCCAAGTGGTGCCCTTCTCCGTTTTGAGGTCCCTAACCAAAGGCCTCGAGGGGCGAAGTGGCATCCGGGGTCGTCCTGACTGTCTCGGGCTCCTGCTGGCTCGGATTTATCGCTTACACTTGGGGTGCAGAGTGTAGGGTGTAGGGGGTTGAGGGCTTACGCTTTAGGGTGTAGGGCATAGGCTTTAGGATGTGGGGTGTAGATGGATTTAGGCTTTAGGGTGTAGGGTTTAGGGTGTAGGGTGCAGGCTTTAGGGTGCAGGGTGGATGCAGGGTGTAGAGTTTAGGGTTTATCACTTACGATTTGGGGTGGACTTGGAGGTTCATAGGTAGTTATAAGTAGGGTTGTAAGTAGGATAACTATAGGTATAGTCCATATTAGGGACCTATAACCCCATGTATATCTACCCATGAAACTCCAAATAGAGTGTAGCGTGCAGGGTGTAGGGTTTAGGCTTTAGGGTGTAGGGTTGAAGGCTTAAGGTGTAGGGCTTACGGCTTGTAGGGTTTAAGGGGCTTCCAATACGGTTCGAAACGGATGTAATAGGGGGCTTAAGCAAAGATGTGTCCAAGGCCGGTTTGGGGGCTTCCATCGGTGTTAGGGCTCAGGGTGCGGAATGAAGTTTAGGGCTGGGATGTTCTCAGGATTTCGATGGGTTCTATGAAGGGGCTGTACACGGGTTGGAGAGAGTTCTACGTGGCGCCACGGCCCAAGGTTTACCACCCCCAAATAGCCCACCTTTTTAATGACTTATATCAGGAAGTCATGATAGGGCACCCTAAACATGAAGTCCAGGTAGAACCTAAGATTTCAAAATGTAGAGCTTTCGGGTTTCCAGGCGCAGAGCTGCACAGCTGAAGGCCTAGAGTTTGAGGATATCGGGCTTGTGGCTTTGGGTTGTAGGGTTTAAGGTTTAGGGTTTAGGGCGTTGAGGGTGGAGGGAACGCCCAGGAAGGCTTAGGCATAAAAGGTTTTGGGATTTAAGCCCGGATGCATACGAAAACAGAAGTGGGTGTTTCCGAAACCTTACTTCGGGGTCCGTATAATAAGGATGCTACTCTTGAAAATTCAGCATCATGGATGTGTGCCACACGGTCGTGGTGCTGCCATCTTGCATGGTCGACCCGCAGCTCTGCAGCAGGGTTGCTAGGCCGCCACTCCCAACAAGTCACTCGTGATGCCGGCCGTCTGCCATTCAGCCGTCTGTTCTGCAGCTTCTTCTTTTTTTTTCAGGAGGAGGTTTCTAAGGCATTGGTGCACATCCGTGATGTGACGGCAAAGCATCGCCTCCGTAGGCGAGAAATTACCTTTGGTGTCACCAAGCCGGAAGAATGGGTCCCAGTTGGACGTGGCACCGTCTATTAGGGTTCAGGGTTTAGGGTTTAGGGTTTAGGGTTTGCTGCAAGATTGCGTAGCGGTAGTGTAACAAGGATTGTAGGATTTATTAGCGGTTTTGTTGCCTGCGAATCGCAGACATGGCCCGACTGTGGCGGGCCATCATATAACTCACCCACCCCACGCCGTCTGAGGCGGCAAACCACCCAAACCTATACCTTTTAGGGTTTAGGACCTAAACTCTGTTAGGTCCATGTTGGTTAACAACAACCACACAAAACGGCAGCCAAGCTTCTGCGGAAAAAAAGGCAGGGCAGAGGAGGGCAGAGTACGGCAGGAGGTGGGCCAGAGGGGTGGGAGGGTCAGGGTGCAGGGGTCGCCAGGGGCGGCCAGGGGGGTCCAAGCCTCCCCGGGGGTGAAACACTGAATGTTACACATCCAGGTGCCTGTCTGTTTCACGTATCACTTGCATGTATCCATGCCTGTTGCTCAAGGTTCTAGTGCAGTGGACTACAGCTGTGCGCCTGTAGCAAAAGAGACACCTGAGTGCCTGTGTTCCTGTACGCCTAGCGAGGGGATACACGTCCAGGTTACATCTCAACGTGGTAGCGGAGCTCCCGGGAAACGGGAAGCTTCACACTTGTGGAGGTACCCGTTCGGTACTCTCTACACAGGTGGAGGCAACCGGAATACCCGGTGTGCTTCACTCAGGTGAAGGTGACCGGAGTCTCTCCGGCACACTTCACTCAGGTGAAGATAACCGGAAGAGGTTTCTCCCGGGGCTCGATCCAAGAACAGCGCAATGGCTAGCCACTCTGCGACTATCTTTGAGCATGAAGGAGGAGATGATGACTACCTCCTCCACGGAAATGAATCTTTCGCGACTAATCATCGTCATCTCAATGAATTACACCGTCTTTCAGCTTTCCAGCAGGTGACCACCAAAGTACCTCCATCTTATGATGGTAGAAGCAGTTGGTTTGCCTATGAAGATGCGATCGATGACTGGTGTGACATTACTGAGCTAGACAATGATAAGCGTGGACCAGCTTTGAGAAATCGGCTAGAAGGTGAAGCAGCAATCCACAAGAGACTTCTCGACAGAGATCGCCTGAAGGACCCGAACAACGGAGTGAAGTACTTCAAGAGTTTCCTGCGGCCGCTTTTCGTGAAGGGAGCAGCGAATGTTTTTCTCTATCGCTTCCAGCAGTTCATGAACATGCACCGTGGGAACGGAGACATGCTTCGTTGGATTACCAGGTTTCAACTCTCTGTTCAGAGAATGCAAGAAGCGTGGAACGATACCTATCTGCCGATCGAGGACCCGGGCATTGCAGAGGTCAGAGCCTTCATAGTAGGACTTCCTCCAGAAGAACAAGAAAACCTTACGCCAGCTCAGGCAATGGAGAGAGCCAACGAACGGCTCAGAGAGCAGCATGCTCGGACCATTCCGATCACGCCCAACCTGGTCGCCTTGATCTTTGTGTCTCTGTCTGATCTGACACAGGATCAGCGTCAGGTGTTGACATCACTGATGGCGCATCGGAACCGAGTCCTGGCTGACTACAACACGGCCGAGCTTCGCGAAGTCTACCTGGAGATCTTCTGTACGACCAAGACTACCGTCGACAATCCACTCCTCGCTCCTTCCGGCCACGGTGGCCGCAAGACCTTCCTTGTGATCGATGAAGGATATTTGAACGATCATGAAGGCTACTGGGTCGAGGACGAGGAAGATGGCACCGAAGGTTTCCTCGAAGCGGATGAGGACGCCTTCTGGGTCTACGACGACGAGAACTATTCATGGTTCCAGCGGCGCTTCCAAGGCCGCAAGATGAGGCGCGGATTCAAGGGCCACCGTAAAGGCAAAGGAAAAGGTGGCAAAGGATCCAAAGGAAGGCGCTTCTTCAAAAAGAAGAAAGGCAGGTCACATCTTGCCGAAGAATCAGAAGCATGGCAAGCAGAAGGACAATGGCAAGATTACCAGTGGAGCGATCAGTCCTGGGATGACTGGTCCTGGTATGAGTCTGAGGAATCCTATGCAGCCAAAGGAAAAGGAAAGAAAGGAAAGAAGGGCAAAGGAAAGAGCAAGTTTGGCAAGGATGGAAAAGATGGAAAGTCCGGAAAAGACGGACAGAGCCAGCTTGCTGATGCTGCCCCGAGCGGCACCACAGCCGCCACAACCTTCTTCGTTGAACATCTCAACACTCCGAACTTTTCTTTCATGGCCACCGAAGAGAAGATCAATGAGATCGAGGAAGCCTTCATCTCTCAGCCCTTGACGCCGACCGCGATGGTGTTGGACCTGGGATGCACGAGAGCAATGGCTTCGAGAGTGGCCGCACAGGACCTCATGGAGTTCTGTGACAAGAACCAGAACTGTGGCATATGGTACACCATTGCTGAGACCACTTCTCAGTTCACCTTTGCCAATTCCGAGTCTACCAAATGCAACCAGAAGTTGGTCATTTGCATGTACGACCGGGACTTTGCAGTTCAATCCACAGAGTTCGACATTGTGGAACAAGGGCATGTTCCCATTCTCATGTCCTTACCTCAGATGCGCAATCTTCGTTTCCAGTTCGAGCTCCATCCGGAAAAGGCCTTGCTCAGCAGCCCTGTGCTGGGAATCAAGGATGTGAGGCTGAAGGTTGCACCCAGCTCACACCTGGTACTTGATCTTCTTGAACTCAGTCAGCTGATGTGGAATGTGCGTTTCAGCAAGCATAAGAAGTCGAGCTTCCTCACCTACTTCTCCCACTACGAGTACGGCTTCCATCAGAAGACCGAGGGATGCTGTTCTCATGAACAGGTACCCGACAATCTCGTGTTGGCGACTGATGATGAATGGGTGATCAACGAAGCCGACATGGAAATGATTCGCATCCACAAGAAGATGAGAAGAGTCAAGTACGAACCCAAGGCGGGTTATGTGCCAATTCCGTTGGAGTATCTGGACACCAAGCGCAAGACGATCATGGAGTTCTCCAAGGGAAAGAGCGTTACTCAAGAAGATGACTGGCGTTCTTCTGAGCTTTCTTCAACAAGAACTACTGACTCTTGGAAAGGCAAGACCATTTTCAAGATTCTGCCTGGTGGCATCGAGAGTAGAACCTCGGTGCCAGCCAAGTCCAAGGATCCAACCCGTGGAAAGGTAGGATCTCCAGAGGACATGGTTAGCGCAGGTAAGCCTGAAGACAGCTCGAAGAACACAGGAGCATCCGGAAGCTTTCCGCAGGGAAAGGCACCGGCAAAGAGAAGGATTCGAGCCAAGGGAAGCTTTCCACAGGGAAAGGCACCCGAGGAACCGGCTCCTCCTCCTCTTGCTCCTGAGGATGATCCGGATCTTCAAGAGTACGAACCTTCCGAACCGGGGGATGCAGATTTGCTTCCTCCGAGTCCTCCGAAAGGCCCCAGAGCCACAGTCGCTAGAACCTAGGAGGATCGCGCTTCCGTTGCCAGGCCACGAGGTCTCAAGGGCTTCTCCGCAGTATCAGCGCATGTTGGAAAAGCTGAACAATGATGTTGAGCTTTACAAGTTGCATGTGAAGCATTACCACATGAGTCCTGCTCAGTTTCGACGCAGGACCAGCATGCTTGGTCTGCCAGGAGAGATCTATGACAAGTACGACCGCATTGTCAAAGGCTGTCGTGTTTGTAGCACCTCGGTGCCTACGCCTCCGCGAGCCAGAATCGCAGGGTTAAGAGCATCATCCTTCGGTGATCTCATTTTTGTTGATCATGAAGAAATCAAGTTCGGTACTAAAGCCTACTTGGCTTTGGTCATCATTGATGGTGCTTCAAATCTTCTGTGGGCTACGGCTCTTACAAGCCTGGAAGCGCCAGAGACTCTGGGAGCTTTTAGACAATGGACAGAGGAGAACAACTGCGTTCCTAAGGGAATCGTAGGAGATCAAGCATTTTTCACGCCACAGTTCATGTCTTACTACAAGTTCCATGGCATTACTCCGTATCCATGTGGACCACGGACTCCTTGGCCTAATCGAGCTGAGACCGCAGTGCGTCTTTTCAAGCGCACCTGGGCAATCATGGCCAAGGCCTTAGCTGATGAGGGTTATGCAGAGAAGGTGACTGTTCGTCAAGCAGTCAAGAAGGTGGCTTGGGCAAGAAATTGCCAGCTTACCGTCTCAGGCTATTCTCCTTTGGAGATAGCTACAGGAAGACGGCCACCAGACTTGTTTGATGTCGAGAACAGTTCTCCTGAACAGCTCTCTGCTGAACCTGCCGAGGAGGATCGAACCACTCTGGAACTCCAGAGGATTGCCATGCGGGCTCATCAAGAGGCTAGACAATCACTTGACCTTCGGAAGGACCTTGCACGGAGAGTCATGCCGTCTGATGGTCCTTACTCGAAGGGTGACCGCGTGTTTGTTTGGCATAAGGATGAGTCGAAGAAGAAGTCTGAAGGAACCTGGGTCAGAGGCATAGTTGTGTCACAGGAAGGTGCCATGGTGTTGGTTGAAGTTCATCGTGCCGTTCTTCGGGTTAATCAGTCGAAGGTCAGGCGTGATGGAGATCCGTGGCATGATGTGGCCATTCCTCTGAAGAAAGATGAGGTCCCGAGACGCTCTTCTCAGGAAGAGGCACTCGACCGCATCGGCGACGATATTCTTGATCGTGCCGGTTCTGGGTTCTGCTATGAGCATGAGATCTGTTACCACACTCTCACTTCAGGCAAGAGCGATTTCGTTGAGATCACACCTCGCCTCACCGGGCTTACTGCGTGCACAGTCCATTCTGGACTTGATGCGAGTGAACCTGTGTTGTTTGGTGAATGGAACGCCAAGTCTATCCAATCTTCGATTGAGGCCGCTTGGCGAGTGATCTTGAAGGCAGAGCCTAATCACATTTTGATTCATCCTGTCATCCCTGATGGTTGGACCAGGAAGGCTACCAATGCCTTCTGGCACTTTTGTGCCGAAGTCTGCCGTTGGCAAGATGACAAGGGTGATGGATACTTCGTGACCATCATGTATCCTTCTCATTGTGGGTTTTGGCTTTCGCAGAGTAGTCGCTCGCTGAAGTGGAGGAGAGGACTTTCATTCCACACCTTCAAGAACCGTGGTGTACTTCCTTCAGGGGGAGATGACCACGGTAAGCGTCAGCATGGTGAGCTTTCTTTTCTCACTAATCTGCCTGATGGATCATTTGGCCGTTTGGAGTCGTTGGAAGAAGGCTATGACTCTGCTAACGCACTTGATCCAAGGTTTGCTGTGCTGCTTTCGCAGTGTCTTGTGGGTGATGAACGATCAGATCTCCGACAATGTTACTTGTTCGAAGATATCTTTGAGGATTTTGATGATGGAACACTGTGTGCGTTGTGTTTGCGGTCAGACCGCAATTCAGAGGCTTTACCGGTTCTTCCGTCAGAAGCAGAGTACTCATTACTCTCAAACAATGACAAAGGGAAGCTTCCGACACCTCTGAGGTTTGTTGCGCCGCAGCGTTTTGTTACATCGTCTTTGGTCCAGACTCTGTCATATGTTGACAGTCTCCTTCCCAGGTACTGAGTTGGAAGTTCACACGACCACATCGTCTGACGCGGTCGCCTTGCGGCCGATGATTAAGAATGTGCGCGTGTTGACTCTGCCGTATCTGGAGTTTGAGTACTGTAACGTCTACAGGGGGACTCAAGGGAAAACACTCCCTTTGGTTCATCGTCATCCTGATGCTGTTGTCATTTTGTGGCAGAAGGGTGATATGAATCATGTGTTTTTCGTGACGATGGCACAGTTGCTTCCTTGCCTTAAGGATATGCAATCAACGCACTGGTCCATGATAGTGTTCTGGAATGAGTCACAGAACAACAATTCCAGACGCGGGCCTGATGTTGGCTTGGACTTCACGGACCAGCCAGCGCCGGCCCCGGTTGCACCGCAACCGCCAGCCACAGACGATGATGTGGACTATCCAGGATATGATGATCCACACGGTGATATGCCTGTGGACGATGAGGAAATGCCACTACAGCATCCAGAGCAGGATTTAGATGATAATCCTGTTGAGTTGCATGTCGGTGGTGACCCTCCGTCACAACCTCCTGGAGGCGGTACTCATGTACCGGTACCAGGGGGAGATGATGATTCCGACCTGGATCACGATCCGGACGGTGATGGACATCCGCCAGGAGGCGGTCCTCAGGGACCGGGACCTGGTTATGGTCCGTCACCGGAAGAGCCTCCTCTTCCGATGGAGTTTCACGAGGAGTCGCCTCCTCCTGGAGGTCCTCCCGATTCTCCTGGGGCTCCGCCTCAGTTTGCGAACCCGGATCAGGTTCTTAGTCCACCGATGCCGTGGCCGGCACCACCTTCACCTATTGTTCCTGTTCCAATTCCGCCGCATCCTCACTTTCCGGTGCCACAGAGTATGCGACCGCCGTCGCCTCGCAATGTGTCTCAGACACGTGCCAGAGGCACACATCCTGAAGATGTGTCTAAGGCCAAGTCACGTACTGTTGTGGGACCTCCGGTTGTGTTGTTGCCTGGGCAGTCTGCGGGAAAGAAGGATCCCGATCCGTCGGGTGACTTTCCAGGTTTTCACGAACCTGCTTCCTCTTCTTCTGATCCGGCTCCTGTTCCTGGTTTGCCGGTGACTGAGGGGGAATTTCCTATCCAGCAAACCCCACTCCCGGAACCCACCCCGGAACCGCCGGTGCCGGAAGCTGGTGAGGATACTGATTCGGATGCTACGGTTGACTATCGTGATGAAAGCTTGCTTGCCTTGGCTGCTGGCGACGACGACGTTTTGATTCGCCTTCCGTCGGACTTCAAGGTTCCGTCCTTTGTTCCGTTGGATGGTGATGGTTTTGCGTCGTGGTTGACTAAACAAGATAAAATCAAGGCAGGTACCCTCACGCCGGAGATGCAGCGCAAGTATGCCGCCGAAATTCGGAAGGCTAAACTTGAAGAGTTCAAGAGTTACTTGGACAATGATGCAATTCGGTTGACGGACCGTCGCAAGCTTAAAACCGATGTCAATTTTCTTACCGGACGTTGGGTCCTTACTGTGAAGGTTGACAAGAACGGTTACTTTTCCAAGTTCAAAGCCCGATGGGTTTGTCGTGGGTTTCAGGACAAGTTTGCCTGGGATCAACAAACGGACAGCCCTACGGCTACTCGGTATGGTTTCCGTTTGGTTGCGCAGTGCGCTGCCAATCACTATTGGGATCTTTTTCATTTGGATCTTAAGACCGCTTTCCTTCAGGGGGAACACTACAATCTGTCATCTCGCATGGTTGTGGTTCAGTTGCCTCCTGACATCGGTTTGCCTACCTGGATGGTTGGCCTTTGTCTCAGACCAGTCTATGGTCTGAACGATGCACCGAGAAGATGGTGGAATCGTTTGGACAAATTCCTCAGGTCTGTAGGCATGGAACCGACCAGAGCTGACCGATGCACTTATGTCGCATACGACGGCATAGAAGGCAAGAAGGGCAAGAGCCACCTTGCGGCAGGAAGCTCCTCTCAGGAGGAGGAACCTGAAGCAGGAAGCACCTCTCTTGAGGTGGAACCTGCCTACCTCAAGGAGGTTGCCCTTCATGCCATGACATGCTACGCATACGATGAAGGAAACCGTTCTTCCTCCGACCGTGCGGAGGAGAGATCCTATCTTTCATGTCCCGATATCGCTCAGTGTTTTAACACCGATACCAAGAAGATGGTTGACTATGCTTGGAGACCTGTTACTGACGATAAGCTTCTCGGATTCTTGGGCAGTGTTGCTTGTAAGAAGAGAGGTTGGTTCCCTTATGAGAACGGGCATGCTCTCGTTTCTCACAGGGCCAAGGCTCTTCGTACTCCAGCACCTGTCTATCAGGTCAAGGACTACCCTTATCGAGTTTCCATGATCCTTCGTAAAGGGACATGGTGGATTGTCGAAAGGGCTCATGACCTGAGGTTGGACAAGGGTGACAAGACCTGCTTCCTTGAAGAAGAAGCTGAGGTCCTAGTCTCTTTGTTCCTTCCAGAGAAGGCTTCATACAAGGTCGAGAGCTTATCAGAGCTCTCCCCCGAGTTGGTTGATCAGCTTCTTGAACACTTTGTTGACCCTGTGCATGGAAGTCCCAGCAAAGGTCGCAGGACAGTTGGAGTGATGAGTCTTCATGTTGATGATCTCATCATAAGTGGAACCCCTGAGTTCCTCACTTGGTTCCTTAAGAAGATCAAGGAACACTTCACTGTCGGCCATGAGGACAAGAATGACCTTACGTTCACGGGACAGCGTGTTCGTTGGGTTCTTGATGCACAAGGGAAGAAGAAGTATATCTCGATCGATCAAAAGCTGTGTGTTTCAGAGCTTGAGGAGATTGTCATACCAAAGCATCTTAAGGATGCAGATGCGTGTGATAAATCTCTTCACACTTCCTATCGCTCTTTGCTTGGTAGCATCAACTGGCTTCAGTCGAGGACGCAATTTCAGGCATGTTACCAGTTCTCTCGTCTGGCATCAGCATCCGCTGCTCCGACTGTTGGTCACTGCAAGGAGTTGAACAAGTTGTGTCGACAGATACGCAGTGAGGAAGTAGAGTTGCGGGTGTGGCCAGTGAAGGGATCACCGAGGATTCTTGGAATTCCTGACGCAGCTTTCCGTAACAACAGCGACAAGTCCTCACAGAGGGCGATGACTATCTTCATCGCAGATGAAAGGGTCAAGAATCGAAGAGACACCCGAGGCTCATTGGTCTTCTTCGAATCAACCAAGATTAAGAGAACGACCCTCAGTACCACTGTCGCTGAGCTTTACGCCTTGATGAAGTGTTTTGGTACCTGTCAAATGCTTCGTGGTTTGTGGAAGGACATTAGTGGTCTGGATGCCGAGATTCACATTCGCACCGATGCTAACAATCTCGTGTCTACCGCTTCTACTACTCACTCACCCGAACAACAGGAAACCATTCACATGATTCAAATGCTGAGAAAGGAAGCGTGTTCAGGTGCTATTGCTGATCTTTCTCACGTTCGAACCGAACACTGTCTTTCTGACTGTCTCACGAAACGAAGCGCTAATCCTAGAAACCTCCTGAGTTCTGTTCAAACTGGGTGGTTGAAGGAAATTGATTCACATCCTCCTTTTCGTTCCATGATTGAGCACAAGGCCTTCTTGAACGCCTGGCTCCGTAAGGAGTACGCGGTTTTGAGTGCAGTGCAACATGTCATGTTCATGCAGGAGCGTTTGTGAGTCATGTCTGCTTCATGTGTGAGCTGTCGGAGCAATTCAATGCATGTGCTTCATGAAGAGTTGTTGGTCTCTTTTTAAATTTGTGCCTGCATTGCTCAAATCAGCTGGTTCAAAACTCAAGTGAGAAAGTAGCCCACAACTTCCTCTTCTTCTGTTACCAGCATGGCTGCGGCAGGACCCTCGATGGACACTGGACGCTCCTCTCATGAGGAGGCACCATTCCAGGTCTACTGGACACCGACAACGGGATGCAACTTCAAGATTGACGTCCGCACTGGTGTCCCCGACCTGTCCTTGTACCAACAGAGCGCGTCCTGGGCAAACCGTCGTGTACTCCGAACAGTTGGAGATGGCGACGGTAGTGCCAGCTATCCTACAAGGGATCGTCGAGCCTATCCTGCGAGTGCTCCGGTGGCCTCCCTCAGGATCATCCCAGAAGGTGTTCCACGGTTTTTCCGTCAGCAGGACACCACGGCGTACTTCCCTCAGGGGGAGATGGCCGCGGTGAACATTCTGGAAGGACAGTTGGCCTTCCTGTCACACGTCCTGCTGTACGAGGAAGCTCACCCTGGGACCCATGTGTTGCAGCGGCACCTCACGTGGAAGTTCGACTTCCTCCGGTGCTTTCTTGGATGTCTTACCGGCGACGAGCTCACCGAGCTCGATCGTGAAATCTTCAACATTCACCAGATGCGCCACAATCACGGTGGATGGGCGGTGAAGTCATCCAAACAGCTGTCATCATTGACCAGGCACGACACGAGGGTCACGCCGGGTCGATACATGGAGATCCCGTTGGAGACGATGATGAAGCACCCCATCAGGCCTTTCGAGTGGGAGCCCAAGAAGTTCTTCGCCTTCTTGATGGCGAACTCGAAGGGTCGCTTCAACATCTGGGTGGCCCCAGTGGCTCTGCAGTTCGAGCGGTTCTTTGACTTCGACTTCTATGTCGGGGTCTCCGCCGTCCAGGGTCACTCACGGATACCCGAGCGGGTCTCTGATGTTGCTCTCGGGGAAAGGCTCACCTTGGAGCGATGCCGCCAGCTTGGAACGATTTTCCACGCCTCGGATAACTCCAACTACGAGAGCATCCGGGAAAACGGCTTAAAGCTGGAGGCGACGAAGGCGGCGTGGCAGCGGCACAGGAAGGCCATCCACCTCGTTTATGCGGGTGGAGTGGTTTCTCCTGGGCCTGGGACCGTCATTAAGTACGGTACCTACGTCTTCTACGCCAAGCTCGATTACGAGTGCTACCTGAGTCACGGCCACAATCTGTTTCTTACAGACAATGGCGTGGTGCTCTCGTACCAGGACATTCCGGCGATGTATCTCACACATCACTACCGTCCTCCTCACGAGCAAGATCCGGGTGGCATTCGCCACGAGAGGAAGCAGCAAAGCGCAGGGGTAGGCTCTTCTCAGGAAGAGGGAACCTCAGCGTCTGCTTCCGCATCTGCTTCCGGAGGCCCTCCACAGGGAGGGGTACCGGGTAGCAGCTCGGATCCAATGCCTTCGAAGCCAGCTCCCAAGAAGCGGCCAAAGACATCTCAGGATGCAGGCCAAGCGTCACCGGGAAGCTTCTCTCAGGAGAAGGTACCCACATTGGACGCGGCAGCTCTTCAGAAGCTTATTCGTGACAATGAGCTTAAGGAAGAGCGGGAGCGGCAAGCCACAGCCTCCGAAGGAGACACCAAGTATGCGTATCAGGCTGGGGACACCGTCCACGGCAAGATTGATGCGCATAAGTCCCAGCAGCAGGAGGAGCTCAACGAGGTTCTCCGCAAGGCCCGGACGAATCCATGGCATCTCTTCGCTCACGGCAAGTTGCACATGGTGGACTCCTCTGGCCAGCCGATGCTTAGCACCTATGGCGATGCCCTCGTTCAGGTCACCCCCTGGCACACTTTGACTACTTCTATGAGAGAGTCTTTGGGTGGTGAATACGATTGGGCATCGTGGTTGCAGCATCCTCTTTCGGGGTACTCCCTGCACTTCTTCCTCAAGGCCTTCGAGATGGGGAAGTTGCAGGGGAACTACCTCGTGGAGCTGGACAAGAAACCGAAGGTTTACTCCAACGGTTACACGTCACCTTGGATGAACTTTAAGCGTCATCCTGGCGGTCTTGCCCAGATGCTGGACGATGTCTCCGTTGCCGCGTCGAACGAATTCAGGCCCAATTTGGGTAACATTGGATTCGATCGCCCTCGGGACAATGACTCTCGTGCAAAGATGCCAAGGACAGAGGATCCCGACTACTCTCGCAAGCTCGCCGCACACAAGGCTTTCCTCAGGGAAAGGTATGTGTATGAAGAGGTTGGCTATGTGCGAGAGGATTTCCAGATGCTCGTCCGCGTCATCAATGAGGCCTATGGAGTGGACTTCTTCTCCTACATCCAGCGCCACGCCGGTGATCTGGAGGTTCGCCGTAAATACACGGTGCGAACCCCTGAGGGCTATTGTCTCTATGACAGTACCCTGAAGCAGCCGTTCAACGGCAGCTACCTCCTGGCGGTTCTGGAGAAAGTCTTCACGGAGTCTGACCAGCGCGATTTCAAGTCGGCTTTCGCCCGCAAGGCAAAAGCTGATTTAGTGGCGTACGAAGACTTGAAGGCGAAGAAGGAGTCTGAGCTGAATGAGCTCCTCACTCGACCATACGACGACATTATGATCGAGGAGTTCATCGAGCGACTCCCATGTCCACAGATCGAGGAGATCGAGGAGCCTCCCGCGGCTACTCAGATGGATACCTCCGAACCGTCGTCTGGATCCACGGACTTGCCACAGGGCAAGAAGGTTGATCCGGTTAAGACCGAGCCGACCGATGTGCCAATGGAGACTGAAGCTCCAGAAAGCTCTCCACAGGGAGAGGCATCTGGGGTTACTGTCGAGCCAATGGAGACGGACGCTCCGGAAAGCTCTCCACATGGGGAGGCATCTGGGTGGATGTTCCACAACAGAAGACCGAAGCCACGGAAAGCTCTCCACAGGGAGAGGCATCCGAGGTGAAGGTCGAACCTGATGCGCACATGGGTCAGGAAGGAGGTAAGTCCGAGAACGTCGAAATGGCTGAGGAAGGCTCACCACAGGGTGAGGAATCCATGCCAGACATTTCTCCCGAGAAGGATGATGAAAGTGAACTTCACGATCAAGGCATCTGGGGGAAATGCAAGACTGTTCCGGATCCTGAGTACTACCAGGCCGCGAAGGATGCAGAGGACCAGAATGAGAACGCGTTCGACAAGATGGGCAAAGCAAAGGAAAAGATCGAGCTCGTCGATCTCGAAGAGTTCAAACATTTCCTTACGCAGCTCACCGAAATCGAACGACAAAGCCCTATGCGGATGCTCTGCAAGCAGCTGCATGGATATGGCTATTCAGGCTTGTATCATACAGGACTTCGTGATCCTGATTACGAGCCCGTTCTCGCCTACAAGGTGCAGCATATGAGTTGGAGGGTAAATGTTCCAAACCACAAGGGACAGAAATACTCTCTCTCTATGGTGGATCTATTCGACCAACTCAACAAGATGGATCCCATCTATGAGCGTCGTCCCGACAAGAAGAACGTTGCTTTTCGTTCTGGGGACGTTCGTAGCACCTTGGACGACAAGCTCATGGGCAAGGCCTCTGACATCCGAGAATCAGCACTGGAAGTCATGGAAGCACTTCTTGATAAGCTGAAGTCCCTGGATGCAAGCGGCAATCCGGCAACTCGAGAAGAACTTTTGAATGCTATGATTCACTACTTCTTGAGCGCCGGAGTCGATGAAGAGGAGATCGGGGACCTCTCTCTTGAGAAGACGCCGAATCCTTATATTCATCGTTTTGGTCTGGCAGAGGACTCCAATGTCCCTATCTTCACCAGCAAGACCAAGTATGCCGCGCTCATCCTCAATCTCGGCAACATGAGCAGGGGAAGAAAGCGTACCGCTCCTCGCTCCGTTGCTGATCACATTGACTGGGACGATGCTACACCATCTAAAGGAGCCTTGATAAAATCGATTGCACAGTCGAAGACGCATTTGTTCATGCTCTGCGAAGCGGCTCAGATCGATGACTCCGAAGAGGCCTTCCTCAAGTCACGCGGTTGGCAATTCCTTCGTAACGAGTCCAAGGACCTGATGGTGGGAAGTCGTACAAATGGTGTCGGATCTTCGATCACCCGTCTTGCCGGCTCCACTCTCAGTGGATATGCCCACGAGTCCCTTCCAATAACCTATATGGTCGCGGAAATCGTGTATGGCATGACGTTACCGACCGGTCTCCAGGGCAGTCGTGGTGATGTTCCAGATGAGTCACTGACCAAGGTCTTGGAGCGAGCTGGATCCGACCGGCTGAGAGTTTGTGTCTTCCACCTCCACAACGACGCGGCGGCAGACAAGGTGGCGTTGGCTCATGAAGTGTTGGGCAACATGTTCATCGACTGCCTGCACTACCAAGTCGACCTCATCGGTGGCGACGCCAACATGGCCCTCTACCGGGCCACCGGCAGAAAGCAGGAGTCGATGGATATTCGTGGCGGGATGTACCAAAGCCTTCTCGACTACTTCTTGGAGGCATGGTCAGAAAGCCCAAAGTGCCCACACCTCTGTTCGCCTCGTGCGAGACATGTGTCAGCAAACGCCATGTGGCTTCTGAAGCAGTATGAGGACACGCTGGGAATGCCATACAAGGAAGCTAAGCAACCAGACTGGAATACTTTTCCTGGTTTGGATCCTGTTATGGCTACAGTCATGGAATGGGGACACAGCATGTCGGACGATCAATGGGCGGAGTTTCCGTCTTCAAAGACTGAGTTCGACATCCATGTCTCTGAGTGGCTGTTAAACTCCACCAGCGCCGCGTACCTTCTCAACGATCGGGACTATGACGCTCACACTCCGCTCCTCATCGAGGTTCACGCGAACCAGTACTCTGGAGGCAGGATGAGAGCGCTCAACCGCAATCCCGACACCATGAAGGAAGCCGCGGACAGAAGGAAAGAGAGACAGAAGCTGAACAAGGCGCGTGGTTCTGGTTCTACTGGTCCTGCAGCCGCACCACAGGGAGCAAGCTCTTCTCAGGAAGAGGCAGCTTCTGGTGCTAAAGCTTCTGGTTCTCAACGTCCTCCAGAACCCGCACAACCTCCTGGTGGCAAAGAAGGCGGCAAAGGAGGCAAGTCCTCCAAAGGAAAAGGGAAGGACGCCGACAAGGGCAAGTCCAAAGGCAAATCCAAGGACAAGTCCAAGGGCAAGAACAAGGGGAAGAACTGACTAGGTTCCGATTCTTCGGACGTGGATATGGACAATGGTTCTGAAGAAGTTCCTTTGGAACAAGTTGGAGACGTTGCTCCAGATCCACAGATATCGCTACCTAGATCCCCTGCTGATCCCCGCGGTTACGACCCTGTTCGTCATCAGCCGGTGATGCCGATTCACACTGTCGACATCTACCGTTGGCATGGTGAGGATCATTGGCGTGATAGAACCTGGGATGCAGACCTAGAGTTCGTCGACTGAACTGGCTGTGTGTTTCACGGAATGCTTCTTTCATAAGAAGGTATCCACTTTGAGCATTCGCCATTTCATAGGGAGATGCTTTTCTCAGGAAAAGGTACTTCCTAAAGAACTCTTTCTCAAAGGAAGATACTTATCTCAGGATAAGATACTTCTAATGCCCTTATATATTTGCCTTGCCGCAAGATGTCATGCTGGCATCAAGTAAAGCTAAGCTTTACACCTTTATGTTACAGTATGCTTTCCGCCTGGAGAGGGAACTGAAACACAAGTGGGCAACTTTCAAGCAAAAGTTTTCAGTTGAAGATCCGTTTGCGTTTTCGTGCGTGTTCTGCTCTTTTCATTGAAGCTGTCTTCAGGTGAGAGATGTATAGATTCTCTTCAAGTCGCAGATGTAGCTCAATACTCCGCTAATTCGACCAAGAGCAATAACAGGCTTGTAGATTGCCGACTCCACGGCCATGCAGCTCTACGTGTTTTAAATTTGTGCCTGGTTGAAACACTGAATGTTACACATCCAGGTGCCTGTCTGTTTCACGTATCACTTGCATGTATCCATGCCTGTTGCTCAAGGTTCTAGTGCAGTGGACTACAGCTGTGCGCCTGTAGCAAAAGAGACACCTGAGTGCCTGTGTTCCTGTACGCCTAGCGAGGGGATACACGTCCAGGTTACATCTCAGGGGGGGGGGTCCCCTTTTGGGGGGTGCGCAGTGCCCCTCCAGCATCTCAAGCAGCAGGTCCAGGGAAATGACTTCAATAGGGACCAGTACTGGTCCCGCGGAGAACGTGTCCCGGTACCGGGCCTAACGTGGGTGCGACAGTACCGCTGGGCTGTGGGACGGTGGGCGAGCGTCTTGGATCGACCTGCGCCATCGATGTCGAGGGGCTTAAGCGCCGCCCACCATCGAAGGTGGCCTTGAGTTTAGGGTTTAGGGTTTAGGGTTTAGGGTGCGGATGGCAAGAACCGTCTGGACACTTCTCATGCCGGCAGACGACTCGTACACGACCTTGCCACACAAGAGAAGAGGGCATCCGGAAACTTCGAACTACTTCGGGTGCCACGCGCTGCACTCGTAGCATGGACATTGTCGTTCAGTTTAGGGGTCCAGGGCAGTGGCTTTGGCTCTAAGGGTTTAGCTTCCGCGGGGGGGAATTCGCCCCAAGCCTGGTCTATAAAACCCGCTACAACACTATAAAGCCATATCTAACCCTGTACGGCCCTGATAGAATCTGTCTAGTGCCCGCATTATCTGAGCCGCAACCCAGCCAGAGAGCCCAATACCCCTTAAAAAAAGGAATATAGCCCAAATCATAATATGAAGCCCTATGTGATTGAAGCCATATTCCTTAATCAAGGGGTATTGGGCTCTCTGGGAACTTCAAAGGACTTTTAAGGCTTCGGTGCTCATTCGGCTGGCAACCAGCCAGTTGCCCGCGAAACCCCAAGCGGAAAATGCCACGGTTTATGTTTTAGGGTTTAGGGCTTAGCGTTTAAACCTGAGGGTTTAGGGTTTAGGATTTAGGGCTTGGGGTTTAGGGTTTAGGGGTTTAGGGTTGAGAAGTTTAAGGGTTTAGGCTTTGGGTTTAGGGGTTTAGGGTTTTGGGCTTTGGGGTATGCAAGCCTCAGTCCGATAAAGCCTCTATCAACTGAAACAAGAGTCGCATTCACCCATGCTAACCGTCCTTAAACCTCAGGTAAAGCAACCCTCATGCAGAAGAATCTCGGGGACGCGTTTCAAAAAGAACAACCCTACAATACAAACCCTCTAGCAAGCCCTGGCTTTAAAGAAGGACCCGGTCAAACCCCAAGAAGCACCAAAGATCTTCACAATCACCCCGACCAAACTTTCAAACCACAAAATCACGAGCACAACAAAAACAACAGATACTAACTTGATATGAAGAGTCAAGAACACATAAGGATTCTATTGTAAGGGAATAAGCAGATCAAACACACCTTTAATCTTAGCACAACCCTACACCCCAAACCCTGAACCCTTTAAAAAAAAGTACGACGCAAGTTGCGAACTTCTCCCTGATCCGTTTCTGTTTTGGAGTTAGCCCAGGCTCCCTAAATACTGAAAACCCCCCTAAACAACCCCCTCAACCTAACTCCTCAACCCTAGAACCCTTAAGCCCTCAACCTCCTCAACCCTAAACCAAATTAGGGTCCCTTTTCGGGGTTTAGGGTTTAGGGTTTAGGGTTTAGGGTTTAGGGAACCCTAAAACCCTAAACCCCACAAACCTTATAAAGCCCAGCAAGATCGGCTCCGGCCTGCGTCGCCGCAGCCTCTTCGGGCTCCGACTGCCGAGGCTCCGGCACGAGCGTCGGAAAGGGATCCTCGAAATCTTATCGTTTAGGGCTTCGGGTTTGGGGTTGAGGGTTTAGGGTTGAGGGTTTAGGGTTTGGGGTTTGTGTTTGGGGTTTAGGGTTTAAGGTTCAGGGTTTAGGGTTTACGGTTTAGGGTCGTAGGCTTTGGGTTTTAGTTTAGGGTTGAGGGTTGAGGGTTGAGGGTTCAGGTTTTTTGAGTTTTTGGTCGAGGGTTCAGGGTTGATGCTTCGGATTCAGGGTTTAGCGTTTAGGGTTCAGTTTAGGGTTGAGGGTTTAGGGTTGAGGATCCTCGAGGTTTATCGGTTGAGGTAGGGCTTCGTGTTTACTTTAGGGTTTGGGGTTTGGGTTTGGGGTTTAGGGTCGTAGGGCTTCGTGTTTACTTTAGGGTTTGGGGTTTGTGTTTGGGGTTTAGGGTCGTTGGGCTTCGGGTTCGGTTTAGGGTTTGGGGTTTGGGTTTGGGGTTTAGGGTCGTAGGGCTTCGCGTTCAGTTTAGGGTTTGGGGTTTGGGTTTGGGGTTCAGGGTCGAAAGGTTTCGGGTTTTATGTTCGGGCTTATGGGGTTTAGGGTTTCGGGAGTTGTTGGGGTCTACTTGGAGATCCGTGGGCAGTAATATGATGAGGGTTATAACTCTATCGGTCTAATGTCGTTTCCGGATTAAGAGACCCCCCCAGATTAGACGGGCCGTCCCGGGCATGTCATGGGCTTAATGAAGAAGTCCATTAGACCCCACCCCTATAGTACCGGAGCTCGCCTAAACCCCCCCCGATTAGACGGGGCCATCCCCGAAAATCCCCGAAGTAAGGATTTAGGGGATTTAGAGGCTTATGACTTAACCCTAAACCCCAAACCCTGAACCCTAAACCGTAAAGAGAACTACTGTACTACTGTACTACTGTACTACTGCACTACTACTATACTACTGTAATACTACTGTACTACTGTACTACTACTATACTACTGTACTACTACTATATTACTGTACTCCTATTGTACGACTGCAATACTTTACTAAGTACTCTCTATCTACTTACTACTATACTTAATATTTAACCCCATCCCCACATAATCGGGGGGGGGCCGGGAAAAACTTGAACCCATGAACAAGTTCAAGCGGGCTAACCTTGACAGCGGGGGGGGGGCGGGGGGGGGGGTTGTTAATCCGGATCCAACATTATCTATCTACCTATCTGTCTATGATATGTATATATCCATAGATATATATATATACAGATAGATATGTATATATATATATATACATACATACATACATACATACATACATAGAAATCCTACGCATGGACCCTACTTATTATAACTGACTACCGATGAACCTCCAAGTAACTCTAGAGCATCCTGAGAGGCTCGTCCTAGCCCAGACCCCCGGGAGAAAGTAGATCCCTTAATGGGAGTTCCTATAAAGTACCCTTAGTAGTATAGGGCCCCGATTAGGGGATCTACTTTCTAGATCTTCCCGGAGGTCTGGGAGGGTGATAACGGTCCGAGAAAGCATCAACAGGGCTTTGGGCTTAGGTTCAGGGTTTACGGTTTAGGGTTTAGGGTTTGAGTTTGACGGTTTAGGGGTTTAGGGTTTAGGGTTTGGGTTTAGGGTTTAGGGTTAAGCAGCACCCCCAACACTCCAAAATCCCCAGTGTCTCGTCACACAGTAACCTTGAGTCCCTCCGGCTTTTGGGACTAAATTTTCGGCTCTGGGTCTAGGTTCCCAGAAAGCCCAATACCCCTTAATTAAGGAATATGGCTTAAACTGTATAGGGCTTCATATTATGATTTAACGTATATTCCTTAATTAAGGGGTATTGGGCTCTCTGGGTTCTGCCAGGATCGGAGTGCTTGACGTTTCCGTGCACCTCGAGCGTGAAAAAAAAACATGTTCATCCACATGTCTATCAATGTTGCAATTCTTTGATCCGTGCAGGCCAGGTGCCCTTTTCGAAGCAAACTTGTCATGCCACGCCTTGCTGGACTTGATCTTATTCAGTCTCCATTCCTGAATGATAGCCTGCTTCTCCTTCTCGGACATGCCTTTGGTAATCCGTCTTGTATTGAACTGAATCTTTCGTATCTTTCTGGCCGGCTCCTCGTGTCCACGCAACAGCTTAGGGCAGCAGCCGTGGATTCAGGATATGTGTGTGTACAACCTTGTATTATGACACCAGCATGGTTGGGATAGTATTCAAAATCTTAGTTTCAATTCCTTACTAGGTTTAAGTACCCATAATAAGAATGCAAAATGCAACCCAACTATACAAAGGAAACCTCAAACCGGCCTACTGAAGAAAGATGCTTCGGAGTTCTGGTGCATAACCCACACCTTCCTAAATCCCTTAATTAAGGAATATACCTTAAAGTATGACAGGATCCCCTAAATGAGTTAAGGTGTCTTCCTTCCTTAATTGAAGGATATTGGAGGGCCTAGCAACCGCCTCCAAGAAGCTGCCCCAACAACTCCTAAACTCCCCGTTTTCCAGCAATGTAACTTCACCCAAAGCCTCCAAACCCTGAACCCTAAATGATAAGGGTGCCTTTAAAATGGTTTAGGGTATGCTGCTTAAGAAAAGAGTTTGGGAGTCGTTGGCCCCGCTTTGCATTTGGGGCTTCCACACAAAGCCTCGGCGGACCTGAGCTCGAGAACCCCGTCCTCCTGCTCAGAGTCCGCAGCATCCAAAGCATACCACTCCACCTAGGGTTTAGGGTTTAGGGTTTAGGGTTTAGGGCAAGACTCGCGGAGCCAGCGGCTTCTTTAGACTTGGGTTTAAGGGTTTAGTGAGGTTGAGAGTTCTAGGGTTCAGGGGCTTAGGGCCTGCGCCGTGAAGCCTCCTAGACCTTACTCCCAACCTCAAGCCTGGGCCGACGAAACATTACCCCCGATGTACTTTCATGTGTTCAGACTGACGATGCAGTAATGTTAGTGTAGGAACCTGATTAAGAAACCTTGGGCCTTTATTGGGGTTCCTTTTTAATATGAATCTTACTATTTTGGCGTTATAAGGCCAGGGTTTCTTAATCAGATTCCTACATTATCCCTCCTCAGTCTTGAAGCTCCTTCGAAGATTAGATGCAAGTCACAGTGCTGTTCTCTTGTTAACACAAAACAAGCACCGCTATGGTTTTTTTTGAATGCAGTGGGCCTTTCTCCTGCTGCCACGACCCTGCCTTGGACAGGCTGGTTTAGGGGTTTAAGGGTTTGCGCAGCCTGCTGTTCCATCCCTGCCTGCTGCAGAACTACGTACATGGACATTTTTCATCGTGCCAATATGGGGATTTCCGAAAATAGTGGATCCAAATATAGTACCCTAAATAGTAGGAGCCTTATTCTAAGGACCCCCAAATAAGGTACCCCTAATTCTTCGGAAACTCCCATTTGCACGATCTCACATGCCGAGTCCGCCTCCGCTGCGGCGGTCGTCTCCTTTGATCCCGTCGCTCAACCGAGGCCTAAAACCCTAAACCCTCAACCTTAAACACTAAACCCTGAACCATTCCATGCAGAGTCGTGAACTGGGAGATTCTGTCGCGGACGCCACCCCCCGAACCCGGAACACCGAAAAACTCAACCCCACCGCGGGACCCTAAACCTCAATAGCCCTGACGAACCCCACATAGAAACCTGTTAGAACCCTATGTAGCCCTATTGAAGCAGTAAACCAGAACCCCTGAGTTCCAAACCCTAAATACCTAAACACCCTAAACCCTCAACCCTGAATCGGCAACTCCGGTTCCAAAACCATATAGACTCCCTTAATATCGAAGCCCAATAAGGTAGGGATCCCTACATAAAATGCTTGAGCTTATGTCCTGGCCTTGCCACGCGCATTGGTGGGGAGCGGGGTCGCCTGCTTGGAGATTTGTGGGTCATATAGGGGCCTTAATGAATAGAAAAGGGTTCCTTTAAAGGGGTCTATAAGGGTTACTATAAGGGATCCATAAGGGTACTATCATGTTGGGGCCCAAATCATCATCATCACACCGCATTCGTGTTCATGTGAGACGAACACAACGTAGCGCAGCACCACTTCTGGATACTGACCGACAAGCGTCAAAAGCTTGCGACTCCTGCTCAGTCTTTCACTGAGAAAAGAAAGCACGGCCCTTGCAGTCAGAACCGCCACACTACACTGGGGCCCAAATAATTAGAATAGGGTTTTGAGGTATATTATACTGTAATCGTAAAAAGTAACCCACAAAAACAGTATTGGTAATCATTTAGGCCCCTACAGTGGTTATCAGTGGGGTTTATCATAGGGATCCTTAGGGGTGTAGGGGGAGGGGGGGTTGGGGGCCTTAAGGCCCATAATAAGGACTAATAAGGCCGATTTAAGGAAATATAGTCCCCTACACCCCTCCCCCCTACACCCCTAAGGATCCCTATGAGTTTATAAGGTTCCTTCAAGGGTTTCGTATAAAGGGGTCTATAGGGTTTGAGGGTTCTATAAGGCCGTTTTAAGGGCTCCTAGTGCACGGAGAAGGGCGTAATGTAGGCAAATAAAACAAGGAACCCTAAGGAATAAAATTAGTGAGTGGGTAGTATGGTCAAAGAAGGAACCCCAAGGAAGAATAGTAGAAGCATAATGCAGGGGCCTTAATAATCAGAATAGGTGGCTCCCTACTATATAACTAAAGTATAATATAGCCCCAAACCCGATTTTAATTCTTCAGTTCCCTACATTACATGTTCGGGGTGGCCGGTTTGGGGCTTCTGGGTCGAAGGCTTGGACTCCACATTTAGGGGTTTAGGGTTTAGGGGTTTCAGGGTTCAAGGATTTGGGGGACCCTAAACCCTAAGCCCGGTTTATGACGAGGTCTCTTGGAGGTTCATGGGTAGTTATACGCGGGTTAATAAGCCCTAAAATGAGTTACATAATTACGGTACTTGTGGGTCTTGGAGTTTACTTGGAGGTTCATGGGTAGTTATAAGTAGGGTTATAAGCAAGGTAACTATAGTAAAAACCCATATAGGGGGGACTTATAACCCCACATAGAACTACCCATGAAGCTCCAAGTAGGGCTTATGACGAGGTCAGGGTTTATCAAAGTTCAACGCGTCAGGTTTAGAGCTTCAGAGCTTGCTATATGCCTGTCCCCTGGAAAACCCTTGCCTTAGATAAAGAAACCCGAGTAAGCATATATATATATATATATATATCTGTGAATATATATATATATACACACATATATATATATATATATATATAGGTTTGTAACCTTTAGGGTTTAGGGTTTTTTGGTATCGGGTGGAGGGTTGTAGGGTTTAGGGTATATAACCCAAACAGGTTTGTTGAGTTAGGACTTTCGGATGAGGGACGGCGGAATCCTTGGGTGGTTTGGCGGAGGGTCTTTCAGGTTTACAGGAGGGCTTCCACATGCTAGAGCTTGGGGTTTAGGGTTTAAGGTCAAGGGTTTAGGGTTTGAGGGTTTAAGGTTTAGGGTTTAGGGTTTTAGGGTTTGAGGGTTTGAGGGTTTGAGGTTTGGGATCTAGGGTTTGAGGGTTTAAGGTTTAGGGTTTAGGGTTTAAGGGGCTAGTGGCTTTGCACAGGCGGTGCGTGTCCGGCTACAAGATGCCTGCTAGGATAATACCTCGGATTCCACATTAAGCTACCATGCCTTGCCAAAAGCAGGGTGTTTACAATTTATGAACAGGGGTCCGTCCATCCATCTATCGATCTACATATCTACCTAGCTAGCTGCCTATCTATCTGTCTATCTGTATACATACATATTTTTGCCTCGAAGACTACAAACAAGTTTTAGTTCTTTTCTCGCGGTTCGTTCCGGCTTCGCGTGTCGGGGTAGTTTATGTTCCTGTGCTGATTCGTCTTGGGGTTTAGGGTTTAAGTTTACGTTGAGCTACCACAACCTAGATTTCTGTGTGGGGCCCCTTCCAATTCCGTATTCGGGTTCACACAAGCAGATCATGGTCGTTTAGGCTCTGGGGTTCGGGAACTTTCCGGGTTTAAAAGGCATCTAAACACAGACACAGAAACACGCGAACCCTACACCCTGAGCCCAGAAAGCCCGAAAGCCTGCCTCCCGGCACCCTGGGCCCACAACTCCCTCACCCTACACCCATTTAGAGTTTAGGGTTTAGGGTTTAGGGTTTAGGGTTTAGGGTTTAGGGTTTAGGGCCTCATCTTTCAGCATCGTCAAGCCTACGCGTCAAGCCTGAGCCTAGAGGGCCTAGACCAAGATTTCCCTCGACGCATATATCCTGCACCCTGTAAACCCTACAATTCGGGCTTTAGCGTTGCATGGTTATGGTTTAGGGCTAGTTCGTGCCTCAACCCCATGAAAACTAGACGCTTGAGGAGTCTTATGAAACCTTTCTGAAAGCCAGGTGTCCTTCTTCCGAACAGGCTCTGCTTTCTGCTGCTCGTTCGGCTCCTGTGGTTTGGCTACTGTACAAGCCTTAATGATTAGAATCGGGTTTTGGGGGCCTGTTATACTACAATCATCATAGGGAACCTCCAACATAGTATGGCTACCAACTATCTAGGCCGGTGCTATTTTAACGCCCTTGAAAACCTCAACACGAGGGCCCGAATGACGAAAATTGGGTTTCGGGTGCACTCTAGTGCGATTGTCTAGGGAGCCCTAAAGAAATCAGACTGGTAGTTCTCCCGGCCCATACACCCTTAGCCCAAAACCCTTTAGCCCTGTAGCCCAAAACCCTAAATGGGATTTTCCGACAATAGGGCCCAAAATAAGGTACCCCTAATTTTCGGAAACTCCCAAATACATTATGGCCTTCTGGCCTTCGTGTTCAGGCCCAAGCCCCCCGATTGGGGATCCGATGCGTTCTTAAAGGTACGGGGCCCTCTCTCACTCTCTTACCTGGAAGGATCCTACCACTTAAATCTAGGGTTTGGGGTTTAGGCTGTTGGGGTTTAGGGTGTGGGTTTCTATAACCCTCACAACCATTTATGCGAAGTGAAGCTTTGTTGGTTCAGAGGTTGGGACCTTGCTCTTGTGATTGGAAGGTGTGTTGCGGCAGGCTTGCTTAAGACCCCAAAAACTCACAAAGGGTTACATGCAACCTTTCTTATGAAGAGACGAGGAAACGCTTTGAGGGTTCAACAGTCCTACACAAGCCCTCCAGGGACTCTCGGGGAGCTCTAGGGTATGTAGAAGGCAACGGTCTAAACTGTCACCCCAAACCAAGCCCTGTAACCTAAATCCTGATCTGTTTAAACCCTCAACCCCAAAGCATGAATCCTGGAACCCTAAACCGTTCAATCCTATAGACACAGACAGAACCCTTATAAGCTGCAAAATCCTAAACACTAAACCCAAAGACGCACAACCGGCATAGGAACCCTAAACCCGTAAAGCCCCAACTCCGCACCTGTCGGAACCTTAATATGAGACTTCAGCCCTACTTGGATCAGTAGGGCTACAAGAAGGAAAACTGTAGTTATGGCCTATAGTAGGGGACTTATAACTATAACTCCACACCATTAAGCTCCAAGTACCTTCTAGAGTTTAGGGTTTGGTCATTCCCACGATGAGGGTCGTTGATTAACACAGGGGCCTAAATAATTACCGAGACTATTTTGTGGGTTCCTTATTGTGACTACTGCATAATATGCCCCAAAACCCTATTCTAATTACTTAGGCCCCTACATGATAATACCCTTCTAGGTCCCTTATAGTAACCCGTACAGACCCCTTTAAAGGAACCCTATTCTAATTATTAAGGCCCCTACATTAGGGTCGAACTTGCCGGGCCTTCAGCACCTGCTCCAAGGGCCGCTGCTCTGGATGGCAGTGAACCTGATTGATGGGAGGCCAAAAGGGGGGGTTAAGATTCTTGGGCTAGGGGTTCCTTAGTATGAACCCGATTATGGGAACCCTAAATCCTTGGTAAACACCCAGAGGCTAGAACCCGTTTTGGCCGCCTATGACTGATGATTAGGGAACTTAGGGCTGCTGTTGGTTTGGGATTGGTTGTTTAGGGTTTAGGTTAAGGTTGTTCGGGGGGCTCGGAAGT